>CM077163.1:80946633-81196745 GCA_039583875.1 Platanthera guangdongensis
TTTCCTCATCATGATTCCTAATGTTTGAACCTATTTCCCACTCACCAATACCAGTAAACCAATAACCCTCACTCCCTGTTTCCATTTCCATACTATCCCTAAAATTTTTCTGCAAATTTTGTACTATATGCTGACCAATCTAAAGCTATATGATGTATACGATAGGAGGTACTCCAAATTTTTATCCAAAAGTGCTAAAATATTTATTGGGGGCCTATCATGATATATTTAGCCTAAATCCAAAACCTTGCAATTTTCCTAAACAAATTGGCATTTAATTAATTTTCTCAAAAATTTGACCATGGATGATTTGAACTTGAAGTACTAGATTTACTTATGATAAGACCATAAAAAAATTATGAACACTATAGGTTAGCAAGATATCAGTGAATACCAAATTTCATAACTTTTTATAAAGGAATTATCCTCCAAATAAATAATCCCAGGTAATTCAAACAAATAGGGGTAATGAAGGGTACCATAAATACTTGTCCAAAAATTATACAAAAATTAACAGAGCTTTATTATGATCATAAAACCTTACTGACTAAATTTCATACCATTCCAGGGTCAGTAAACTATATATAAAAATATCTTAACCAAATCCATCGTGGGGCACATTGTGAAGGAACAACATTGTAACCTCAACTAAACAACATGTAAATATTCTTCCAAGCTTATTTATGCCCTAAAAAGTACTCTGGCTATGTAAAACATGAATTTTCCAGCAAGCTATAGTATTTATTTTCTATTTATCAAGTAAGGTGCACTAGTTTACTTTACACATGATGTACTAAAAAGAAATGTTCTTCTATACTGTACAACCCCATGTTCGTCGAGCGGATCTAGCCCCGCGACCCGCACCCAAGCAGCGAGCAGACATGCGGCAAGGGGGCTGGTCCGCTCCCGCTCATTTCAGGCGAGCGAGTCAGGCGAGACGGCTCCCCTACTCTCCCGCTCACTCAGAGAATCGCCGACCAGAGCGGGGGTTTCCTTCGTCGCACCAGTACTAGCGGATGGGCTCGGCAACCCGTGACCTGCGAGCTGGTGGGTGGGTCGCGATGGCCACCAGCCCGCCCCCTACACGTGACTTGGTCACCTGTCCGCCCCGGCAGAGGACTGGCGGGTCGCGGCGGTCCGGCTCGCGTTTGCCCAGGAAGAATAGGCGGGCCGCTGGAGCCAGGTCGCACCCGCCTCCCGCGGAGGTGGATTGGAGGCGAGCTGACTCCTCATGGGTGCGAATAGCCTCTCAGAACAGCGGAGCCACGCTGTTGGCAGACCAGGTTGGACTGCGCATAGCTGTTCAGGACAGCGGAGTTTGGCTGTTAGCAGACCCAACCCAGGGCTTTTTGGTATTTTCAGGTCAGTTCTTCTGGTTATTGGCAGTTCAGATTCCAAAAAACTATAAATAAGACCCAAGGGGTACCTCAGAAGACACGCTTGGAGTGCCTCCCTGCTCCTGTTTTCAAGTGCTTTCTTATGGTACCTTAGCTCGACTTCTGGCTAAGGAGGGAAAGTGCTCAGAGATCTTCCGGGTTTGTGGTGGGACCTCCCTGCCGAGCCCTTGGGTCTATTTCTTCTTGCCTTCTTTGTTGTTTTTCTTGCAGGAGCAAAGTAGGCGCGAGACCACCCGTTCCCCAAGGGTCGAACTCCACAAGAGGCCGGATTCCGGTTTCAACATTTTGGTGCGGTGAGCGTGGAACGTGGTCTGCGCAGAAAAGCTTCGGCGAGCTCAATGACGGGAAGACAAGGATCTGATAGGCAGAACTCGCCCCCCCCCCCCCCCCCCCCGCCTCTCGCAATGGTGGGGATGTTGGAAGACTTCAGGAACGAGGTGCTGTGCCTCGTCAAGTTTGCACTCGGCGCGCGGGCCGATTGCTCGACTCCGGCAGCCTAGATTGCGGCCGCCCCTCTTTGGGCGAGGACGCTCCCGGCCGGCGAGCTGGGAAGGAAGTGGCCGAGGAACGCCGAGGGTGCAAGATCCCGGGGCGCGAGCTCTTCCCCGGCTCGGCAGGCCGAGGCAGGTTCGGCGAGTTGGGCTCGCGAGACTCACCGGCTCGCACAGTGGGGGGAGGCAGTCCTTTCAGCGAGCTGGTCTCCTCAGCTAAAGTCCCAGATGGATTCAGGGAACCCGAGATGTCTTACTACACTGGGAAGGGAGAGCCGGTCCAGCATGTCCAATGGTTCGAGGATGTGGTCTCCATCCATCAGATGTCGGACGGATTCAAATGCCGACTCTTTTGTATCACCCTCCGGGAGAAGGCAAGGGAGTGGTTCCACCAGCTCCCGTCCAGCTCCATCTACTGCTTCGAGGAACTGCGCCGGGGGTTCATACTGAGATTCACCACCTCAAAGAAGAGGAAGAAGGAGTCTGAGTCTTTGTTCCACATTAAGCAAGGAGTGAACGAGAGGTTGGGGAGCTACGTGGACCGATTTCAGGAGGAGGTTACTCAGGTCCAGGAGATGCCGGTCCATAGTCTGATGATGGCCTTTACCCTGGGCCTGCAACAGGGGTTCTTCCGAATGGAGCTGAATAGAGTTCCCCCCCCCCCCATCTCCTACGAGGAGTTGATGGAGAGGGCGGCGAGAGAGGTCCACGGGGAGGCGTCGAACCTGGAGTTTGCAAGGAAGCTGGCCAGGTGGGCCACGGAGGAAGAGAAAGAGTCGAGAGGAGGAAAGGCACAGGAGGAGAGAAGAGGAGAGCCTAGGCATAGGGAGCAAAGGCAGTTCCAGTGGCAGCAGCAGCCGAGGTGGGGGCACCAGGAGCCCGACCGTCAGCTGGGCTGGAGACCTGAATGGTAGGGGCAAGGGCCACCGAGAGGATACTACAGAAGGGGTCACCACCAGGGAAGGCAAGATCAGTTCCACCCTCTGGGCTGGAGGCAGGGCCAGAGGCCCCGGCTCCCCGATCAGGAGGAGGCCATGGCCATAGCCTTGGGAGCAAGGAGGGGGATCATGAGGAGGAGGAGAAGGGAGGTCAGGGTGTAGCTGCCCTATTGCGACTTCCATCAGGAAGAGGGGCACGCAACGGCCACGTGCCCGGAATTCTGGGAGATGAGAGGGAATAGGGAGCGGCAGCGGCAGCAGCAGCAGGCGCGGTAAGAAGTGAGGATCGAGGAGGTCCTGCCTTGGGCGGAGGAGGATCGTTACGAAGACCGGGTGGATGTCGGGACCCGAGGAGGGATCAGAGTGATCCACGGGGGAGTGGGGATCGAGGCTTCCCGCAAGGCATGTCTCCACACCATGTACCGGCGGAGCGTCGCCTCTACGTCCCAGACCCCGCCACAGGAGGAGAGGATCACCTTATCTAGGAGTGATATGCCAGACCACGAGGATCCATTCTGTGATGCGCTGGTCATCAAGGCCGCCATCGAGAATTTCACTGTCTCTCGGATCCTCGTGGACAATGGGAGCTCCGTCAACGTCGTCTTCAAAAAGGCGTTTGACGCGATGAAAGTGGAGGCTAAGAGGGTGCTGGCCTCAGACGGGCCCTTGTTCGGGTTCCCAGGAGAAAGGAAGGAGGTGGAGGGAGGAGTAGGCCTCCATGTCACCTTGGGGGTGCAGTCCCGAAACTGCAAGTTCGTCATTGTGGACGCCCCCAGCAGCTACAGCGCCATCTTCGGGAGGCCTCTTATCAGCGCCTTCCGCTGCGTCACCTCGTCTTTCCATCAGTGTTTGAATTTCAACGCTGAGGGGGTCCAGGTCAGGGTCAGGGGGGACCCAAAGGTGGCGCGGGAGTGTTATGTCACTACGGTGAACACCATCTCCTGGCAGGAGGGAGCCGAGGAGATGGGGTGAAGGATGGAGGAGGTCGAGAAGGAAGCAGGAGGGGAGGGGCCGGAAGTGAAGGACCGCGCAGGAGAGGCGGTAGGAGGAGATCTGGAGGAGGTGGCCGAAGTGAGGGGCGTGGGAGAAGAGATGGAGGTAGAGGTCCCCATTCTAGAGGAAGGGGATGCCGAAGGATGGGGGGAGCAATCCAGGCTGGAGGCAGCAGAGGAAGTGGTGGAGCTGGAGGTGCTCACCCGGGGAGGCAGGATGGAGAAGATCCGCGTCAGCGGAGGGCTGACCCTGGAGGACCAAGGCAGGATGCTGGAGTGCATCCAGAAGAACGTGGACATCTTCGCCTGGAACGCCTCGGAGATGCCGGGGGTTGATGCGGATGTGGCTTGACACTGCCTCAACCTGGACCCGAAAACACGCCCCGTTCAGCAGAAAAAGAGATCCACGGCACACAAGCTGACGGAGCCCATCAAGGAGGAGGTGGCAAAGCTTCTCAAGGCTGGCTTCGTGTCCGAGATTCAGTACCCCGGCTGCGTCTCCAATGTCATGATGATTAAAAAAGGAGACGGCCGGTGGAGAATGTGTATCGATTTTTCCTTACTTAATAAAGCTTGTCCTAAGGACTGTTATCATTTGCCTCGGATCGACGCGCTGGTTGACTCGACCGTCGGCTTTTCTGTAATGAGTTTTTTAGATGCCTTTTTAGGTTATCATCAAATCAGGATGCACCCCCCAGACATCAAGGATGTCTCGTTCATCACAGGGGACGGATGCTACTGCTACAAGATGATACCCTTCGGGCTGAAGAATGCTGGGGCAACCTACAAGAAAATGATGGATACGGTCTTCAAGGAACAGAGGGGGAGGAACTTGGAGGTGTATGTTTATGACCTCATGATCAAAAGTCGGGATGTGGACTCCCACCTCCGGGACTTGGAGGAGACCTTCAACACCCTGCGCAAATACAAGATGCGGCTGAATCCACTAAAATGTGTCTTTGGGGCCAGCAGGGGAAAGTTCTTGGGGCACCTCCTCACCCCCGAGGGGGTCGAGCCGAATCCAGATAAGGTCAGGGCCATCTTGGAGCTGGGGTCCCCGCGGAATGCTAAGGAGGTCCAACGACTGACGGGGAAGCTAGCAGGGCTGAGTCGATTCCTTTCTCGGGCGGGGGAGAAGTGCTCCCCCTTCTTCAAAATGCAGAGGGGTTATCAGAGGTTTGAATGGAACAAGGAGTCTGAGGAGGCGTTCTTGGCCCTCAAGGTGCAGTTGACACAGGCTCCGCTGCTACAAGGACCGAAGGAGGGGGAGGAGGCCCTGAGCTCGGTTTTAGTTCGTGAAGAGGGGAAGAGGCAGCTCCCTGTTTATTACGTAAGCCGGGTCCTGAGGAAGGCCGAGCTCCGGTATCCAATTTTGGATAAACTAGCCTTCGCACTGATCATCTCGGCTCGGAGGCTGCGACCTTACTTCCAAGCACACTCAATCCGAGTGGTGACCGACCATCCTCTCTGCAACATCTTCGAGGGGGTGGAGCATTCAGGCAAGCTGGCTAAGTGGTCGGTGGAGCTGAGCGAGATCGATGTCTCCTTCGCTCCGCGGCTCTCGATCAAAGCTCAGGCGATGGCCGACTTCTTGGCTGACTACGTGGTTGAAGTGGTGGAAGAAGAACTCACCCGCCCGACTCCTTGGAAGGTGAGGGTGGACGGCGCCTCGGGAAGGCATTCCCTAGGGGTAGGGGTGATCCTGGAAAGCCCTCAGGGGACTCGAATTGAGCAGACGGTGGTGGTGCACTTTCCCATTACCAACAACCAGGCCGAGTACGAGGCCGTGATAGCGGGGTTACGCCTGGATAGGGAGATGGGGGTGTCGGATGTGGAAGTCCTTACTGACTCCATGGTAGTAGCTTCCCAGATCAACTGGGAGTTCGAGGCAAGTGAGCCCACCTTGCGATCGTACTTGGCCAAGGTGAAGGGGGTCATTGGCACCTTTCAAACTTTCGCCATCCGACACGTGCCCAGGGAAGAGAATGAACAAGCCGATCAGCTAGCGAAGCATGGTCCGCAGGTGGGGGGCACCATCACCGACCTGTTCCGCCCCTCCATCGAAGAAGGAGAGCTTATGGAAATCGATCAACAAGCTTCGTGGATCGATCCAGTGGTGGTTTTCCTCTCCACGGGGAGGTATCCGGAGGGGGTAGATAAGAAGAAACTAAGGCACAAGTCAGCATATTACCTCCTCCAGGACGGGCAGCTATACACGAAGACCCTCTTAGTGATGCTGGCCCACTATGTGACCGAGGGAGAAGCGCAAAGGATCTTGGAGGAAGTCCACTCCGGGGAGTGTGGGAGGATAGTCAGGCAAGGGTATTTCTGGCCCACCCTGGGCTGAGACGCCGCAGAGTTCGCAAGAAGATGTCATAAGTGCCTGCTGTTCGCCCCTCTTCAACTACAGCCGGCCCAATGACTCAGGAGTATCACGGCCCCCTGGCCCTTCGCAATCTGGGGAATGGATTTGGTTGGACCATTTCCCAAAGCCAGCGGTCAGAGAAGGTTCCTCCTAGTGATGATTGACTACCTCTCCAAATGAATGGAGGTGAAGGCACTGGCCAAGGTGACCTCCCAGGCGATCAGGAACTTTGTTTGGGGGGAGATCATCTGTCGCCATGGGCTGCCCCAGGCCATCGTCACGGACAACGGTCCCCAGTTTGCTAGTGCTGAATTCACCAGCTTTTGCGAACAGCTTGGAATCGACCTCAGGTTCGCCTCGGTACACCACCCCAGGAGCAATGGACAGGTAGAGGCTGCAAATAAGATCATCGTCAACCTCCTCAAGAAGAAGGTGGAGAATTCGAGGGGAAGCTGGGTGGAACAGCTTCCCGCAGTTCTTTGGGCCCGGAGAACCACACCCAACACGGCTACGGGGGAGACGCCCTTCAAGCTCTCCCATGGGTGTGAGGCAGTGCTCCCCGTGGAATTTGAAGTCCAAACGCCGCGAGTCGTGGCAGCAAAAGAGGGCCGAGAAGAATGGTAAGCCGAGAACGAGGAGGAGCTGAGGCTCTCCCTCGACATGGTGGAAGAATCGAGGGACCTTTCGGCTGTCCGACAGGAGGAGGTAAAAAGAAGGATGGCCAAATACTTTGACAAGCATGTCCGAATCAAGCAGTTCGTGGAAGGAGACTTGGTGCTGAAGAAGGTGGATGCGGCAGGGAGGTCAGTGTCCGTGGGGAAGCTCAATCTCAGCTAGGAGGGACCATTTATTATAAAGGAAGCTCTAAAGTCAGGAGGCTATCGACTCCAGAATGTAGAGGGCGAGACCCTGAGTAGCACCTGGAGTGGTGACGACTTGAAGCGTTTTTTCCCCTAAAGTATATAAGTGACACTTTCGTTATAGTAAATTTCTTCAACGCTCTAATACTGTCATAGCCAGCCCGCGTGGAGACATGGAATGTGTTTGGACCCCGAGAAGATCTCGCTGCCAGGATCTCACCTAGCTGGCAGGGCCGGAAGTCACTCGGTGTCATCCTTGGCCTCGAGAAGATCCCGCTGTCAGGCTCTCACCTAGCTGACAGGGCCGGAAGTCACTCGATGGAATGTGTTTGGACCCCGAGAAGATCCCGCTGCCAGGCTCTCACCAAGCTGGCAGGGCCGGAAGTCACTCGGTGTCATCCTTGGCCTCGAGAAGATCCCGCTGTCAGGCTCTCACCTAGCTGACAGGGTCGGAAGTCACTCGATGGAATGTGTTTGGACCCCGAGAAGATCCAGCTGCCATGCTCTCACCTAGCTGGCAGGGCCGGACGTCACTCTGTGTCATCCTTGGCCTCGAGAGGATCCCGCTGTCAGGCTCTTACCTAGCTGACAGGGCCGGAAGTCACTCAATAGAATGTGTTCGGACCCCGAGAAGATCCCGCTGCCAGGCTCTCACGTAGCTGGCAGGGCCGAAAGTCACTCGGTGTAACCCTTGGCCTCGAGAAGATCCCGCTGTTAGGCTCTCACCCAGCTGACAGGGCCGGAAGTCACTCGATGGAATGTTTTTGGACCCCGAGAAGATCCCGCTGCCAGGCTCTCACCTAGCTGGCAGGGCCGGAAGTCACTCGGTGTCATCCTTGGCCTCGAGAAGATCCCACTGTCAGGATCTCACCTAGCTGACAGGGCCGGAAGTCACTCGATGGAATGTGTTTGGACCCCGAGAAGATCCCGCTGCCAGGCTCTCACCTAGCTGGCAGGGCCGGAAGTCACTCGGTGTCATCCTTGGCTTCGAGAAGATCCCGCTGTCAGGCTCTCACCTAGCTGACAGGGCCGGAAGTCACTCGATGGAATGTGTTTGGACCCCGAGAAGATCTCGCTGCAAGCCTCTCACCTAGCTGGCAGGGCCGGAAGTCACTCGGTGTCATCCTTGGCCTCGAGAAGATCCCGCTGTCAGGCTCTCACCTAGCTGACAGGGGCGGAAGTCACTCGATGGAATGTGTTTGGACCCCGAGAAGATCCCGCCGCCAGGATCGAATCTAGCTGCCAGAAGGGGGGGGGGGAGCCGCTCGACGGAGATTGACGAGAGGCTGGAGTCACGAAGATTAACTAAGAAGGGGCCTAACATAACCACCCAGCCCCAAGAAAGACAGCATAACGGAGGCGAGAACCTAGGCGAGAACCCACAAGAGATTTGATAACTCAGGCAAAGGACGAGCCGGCTCGCCTTGCTTGGTGGGCGAGTGGCCACCTCAGCGGGGCTGGGCCGCAGAGGCGGGTCGCCCCGCGTGGTAATAGCGAATATACAAACGAAGAAGGCGAGGAAGCATTTATAAGAGCAATAATAAATGAAAATCACAAAGTCTAGGTGCGGCTCGCGCTTACACCTCAAAAACAACTAAAAATACATGTGGTATACATCTAACAAGCGGATGACAAAGAAGCGAAGGCGATGCGGGATCCCGGGCGAGGAGTCCTAGATGGGTTGGAAGGACTTATCCCCGGGATCCGGCACAGGGAGGAACAGTGCCGGCACCACGTCGCTCGCCGAGAGTTCCGCGGCCTCGCTCTTGAGGAGATCCGCACGTCGCAACATCTGCATCGTGTACTTCGCGGCGCTGACGGCGTTTTTCTGCATCAACACTTCCAACTCATGGTCAGAATGGTGCTCGAGCGGGCAGCCCCTGTTATCAGGCGGAGGGACTGCAGCGGCAGCCTCCAGCTCGCGCACCCGCGCCTCCAGCGCCGATTTGTCCTGACCAAGGGTGGCGATCTCGGCACCCATCCGGCTCGCCGTCGCCGCGTCCTATGCAAAGGAGAGAGAATCGTAAGGTGAATTCGCGAGAAGGGGCGGTTATTGAAGAGGAACACGTACCACCCCACCCAGGTACGGCGCGAGGGTCTCCTCCGCCGCGTCGGCCCGTCTCCTCTGAAGATCCGCGTCCTCCTGAGCAAGCTTTCGGGCCTCCTCCCTCTCGTCCGCCAACTTCTTGAGGGAGGTGGCATTCCGCTCCAGCTTGGTGCAGCGCCTCCCAACCATATGAGCTAGCTCCAGGCCGCGCAGCTGGGCCCGCGCGCTCTCGTGAACCAGTACTCGCGTCGCCTCTTTGTCGTAGATGGCGGCGTCCTCTCGCGAGTAGAGGCCGAACGAGAAGTTGTAGGCCTCCCCGCCGATGGTGTCCTGCTCCAGCCAACTCGGCAATAGGGTTGAGACCACCGCGCGATTCGAGTCCTTGTCCCATGACAGAAGCGGAACGCCAAGCTCGTCCAAATACTTCTCGCCGTAACCAAAGTTGCGGTGCCCTCTCGGCACCGCCTTCGCAGCAATTTGCAACCCGTCCGGCGGCGCAGAAGTGCCTGCCACCCCGCCTGGGGCATCACTGGATGAGGCGACCATAGAGGGGGAACCCTCTGCCGGAAGAACCGCCGGGGCTTGCCTTTCCTTTGGCCACCGGCGGGCTACTGGCTCGTAGGCTTCGCCATCTTGGGCGGGGGAGTGGGCTCTTCGCCGCCCGGCCGCTTCTTGGCCGGGACCGACGGGGCGTCGCGCTGAGCGGCGTCTGTAGCCTGTGCTCGGGCGAGGACCCCGGGGGCGATCCGAGCGCTCTCATAAGGGGGATGAAGGGGAACGTCCCGCTCGCCTGCCAAGAGTAGGGGGTGAGACAAAGAAGAGAAGGGTAAGGCAGAGCAGTAGCGAGTGACAAACCTCCCCCAGGCGGGACGGCGGCAAGGTCATCAAGATGGCGGCGCAAGTACGCGACCTCGAAGTTCTTCCCGGCGAAGAACCCGCACAGGTCGGCCTCGTGGCCCCCTAGGCTGGGCGGGCGGTAGCTCGCCTCGCTGAGCTGCACCGGCGAGAAGGGGATGTTGCCGAAATCCCCTTTGACGAACAGGAACTTTTTGAGCCAGTTGTGACTCTTATTTATGGTCTCCCGCACCTTGAGGTGGGCGCTGGAGAAATAGGCGGTCCCGTCCCGGTTCGCCCGGAAGGAGAATAGCTTTCGGAAAACTGCGAGAATGAACTCGACTCGCTCTTCCCGCAGAAAACAGGCGAACCCCACCATAACGGCTATGGAGTTCGGGGTCATCTGCCCCAGGACGACCCCGAAGTACTTCAGGACTTGGCGTACCTCGGGCCACAGGGGAAGCCGCAGACCCACCTCAAAGTGAGCCAGGGGTATGACAAGCTCGTCCCTGGATAGGTCGTCGATCTTCTCTCCATCCTCGGGCCGTCTTGCCGAAAAGCCCGGCGGGACGTGGTCGCCGAGGGCATCCAGGTACTCGCGCTCTGAGATGACTGCGTGAGGAAAGTCGTGCTCCGAGAAGGTCCAGGCTCACTTGCTTCGCCCGTCCGCATCGCCGCTGCCGCCGCCCATCTCCACCGAATTGCCGCCGGACGAGCGAGACAGATCCAGAAGGCGAGCACGAGTCGTGCTTCGCGGGTAGCAGGAAGCGGGAGAGTGTTTGAACTGGTGAGGGAATAAGAGCTGGCAAGACCTATTTATAGGGAGAAAGAATGGGCGGGAAAGTTCCCGCTGAATGAAGGGGTGCGTGTAGCAAAAATCAGCCCGACGGTTCGACTTCTCGGCGCGCGACCAAACCACTCCGGCCGATCAGGTGCGGTTCTCGCCCGGCCGCATCCGCGCAGGACTTGAGCGGGCGAGTCTCGGCCCGCACCCGCCCGGGATTTCGCGCGAGTCGGGGAGACTCCCAGCTGGCGAGCCCCTCGGCTCGCCGCCGCCCCGATCGGCAGGACGGGTAGAGCGAATACATTCCCTGACCTGCCCTCCCCCCCAGAGGGAGGGCGAGCAAAGTACGCGAGTACGCTCAAGCCCGCCCCGCAGAGAATAAAAGCTACGACATGGTAATTTCAACATACATCAGCAGTGAAAAATTAGGCCCAATAGGCGGGCAAAGAGAGTTGCAAATCGTTACAGATACAGGATAACTTTGAAATAGTAGCGACCCGGCGATATCCCGCAGGCGGGGAGAAGGGAGGGTGGATCAGTACTGAATCCACTTCCACCTGCCCCGCCGTTGCATTCCGGATTGCGGCGGCACACGAGGATAGTGATAGTCGCGCACCGCCACCAACTCCTACTGGGCCAGGCCAACTTGCTCCGAGGCATTCCTTAGGCGCTCCTCGGCTCGCATGATGTGCACACCAGGCGAAGTGACCTCGCCACCTTCTGCAGCGCGCGGGGCCCCCTTCAGGGCCACGAGCCGAGCCTCGGTGTCAGCCTTATCTTGGTCAACCCTCTTCACGAGCTCCTGGAGTAGCAAAGTATGTTTTTAGGAACAGACGCGTCACCTGCCTCTTCATCCCCACCGCATCAGCCGGGTCGCCCAGGTAATCTGAAACACCCTCCACGTCAGGCGGAGGCGAGTACCCTTCGCTCATCTCCGTTTCGGAGGAGACCATGTTGTAGCCTACAAAAAGGGGCAATTCATAAGGAACAAGCGAGAACAAGGGCAAGCGCTAAGCACGAACTTACCAGGGGTTGGCACGTCATCTGTACCAATGGAAGGGCGAGAGGAGCCCGGCCGACCCTGAAAAGGTTCCCCCTCGAGGGCCGCGAGAGATTTACCTAGTCCGGGGGGAACTGGCGGATGAGGGGTGTTCGGGGGTGGACGGTCCAGACCTGAGGGACTACCAGCCCTCTTAGATGACAAGGGAGGGGGCGATCCTCCCCCCGGTCCTCCTCGTCCTCACGAGGCGGTGCCTGCAAGACGAGGGGTCAGAGACGTAGCAACAAGCCGAGGAGGAAGGTCGCATACCTCAGGAGCGACCTCATCGCCAGCCGCCGAGCTAGAACCCGGGAAGTTATTCGCCGGGGACCGCCTCACGATCTTCCCCTTCACTGGCCTGAAGAGAGGGCCGGGAGACCCGCGCGCTAACCAAGGGGCAGCCTCGAGGGCCTCCTCCCGAGTCTTCTGGCCCGCAGCCGCCAGGCGAGCTCGCACCTCTTCGCTGACCGGCATCAAGAAACTGCAGTCTGTTCAGGAAAAATGAGAGGGTCTGGGGAGCCCCCCCTGGGCTCAGCGGTATATTTATAGCCGAATAGTGGGGCCCCACCAGAAGATTCCATGCCAGCTCAGCACAGTACTCGCCGAACACGCGGGTTGGATGATTCTTTCCGAGCTTGTATCAAGCTCAAAAAGAGCGGGGATTGTGTACAACCCCATGTTCGTCGAGTGGATCTAGCCCCGCGACCCGCACCCAAGCAGCGAGCAGACATGCAGCAGGGGGCTGGTCCGCTCCCGCTCATTTCAGGCGAGCGAGCCGGGCGAGACGGCTCCCCTACTCTCCCTCTCGCTCAAAGAATCGCCGACCAGAGCGGTGCCCTTCATCACAGGACCGGATGGGCCCTGATTGGAGGCCGAGCGAATAGCCTTGAACAGGGAGCCACACTTTGTTACCAGGTTGGACTGCGCATCTTTCAGCCTTTGGCTTTGCAGACCCAACCCAGGGCTTGTTTTTCTTGCAGGATTCCAAAAACTATAAATAAGCAAGTGGTACCTCAGAAGACACGCTAGGCCTCCCTGCTCCTGAGACCACCCTTTTGGCTTCCCCAAGGGTCGAACTCCACAAGAGGCCGGATTCGGGTTTCAACATATACAAAATAATTCACTGGTGCATCTACATGCTATTTGATCAGTTTTCCAGAGTTTGAAATCATTCTAAGACATAAAAACCATAATTACATCTATATCATCAAAAATCGGAAGATGAAGGTTATAGCTACAAGGATGAGCTACTGTTATCTAAACACCCTATCATAAATTACTGTGGTTAATAGCACTATAACATTAGCCCTACCAAAGTATCATAAAGATCCAAGGTCATATGATAAATTAAATATTCCCTAAGGTGTATAGACCTAAAAACTTACTAAGTTGTTTAAGTGGGGTGCAAGTGTACTAATACCACCAAATACATTCTTAGGGCATTTCACCACCCCATGATCACATGGACTACACACCAAGTCCATCCAAGGGCATATCACCTGATGCCCTTCACAAACACGCAAAGTTCAACCCTAGGGTTTGATCTAGGGTCCTAGGGCAAATCCACCCCATAATCCATGGGAGGGTGTTTACTGACATAACACATCAGGGGACCGTGTATCAACCTTTATTGAGGTGATTTGGTCACCCAATACCACAAAGGGAATTTTATCTTAATTAACCCTCTTTGGGCCTAGGATATGGTTAACCAAATTCCATTCCAATTCATCTCCAAAGTGAATTAAATTTTATATAGAGTCTTATATTGATCCAAAGGACCACACACCAAAATTTGGGAGGGTTTGGAGGTCATTAGACCATTTAAATAATTCATAAATGGATTATTAAATTTCTACAAACACTTTAGGAAGAATTTTTCCAAAAATTCCCATTTTTGGATATGTTCTATGTATAGTTAAGAGTGACCCCCATCCAAAATTTCAAGTCATTTGGATCGCTGGATTGATGTGGGCACTCAAACTAATCTCTGATCTAGCCTAGGTATAGACCTCACCAAAATTAGTGTTGTGGTCTGACCTGAACTCCAAATTGGTTCAATCAATTTTAAATTAAACTAGACTCTTAGGGCTACAACTTTCATGTAGACCACTATTACTATAGTGGAACCGAGGTATGTTTAATAATTAATTTAAAACAGCCCAATAACAGTTACAAAAAAATATAAAAATGAAATTTAAAATCCTAGATCTAGCACAGATCTTAAAGAAGATCCAAGGGCTACTGGATTTCTTCTTCCTCCAGCCAACGGCTGAGATTTTCCCGACCTGGAGCATCTCTCAATGCATTTTCCCGGCCACCCATCCACCTGCCTGGTCGGCCACCACCGCCACCACCTTCGTTGAGGTGGGGGCTATCGCCGTGGCGGCTGTACGACCGCCGGATGGGCGGTTTCCGGCGATCCCGCAAGGTTGAAAATCCATGAAAATTTCTGAAAATCTCCTCTCCATCAGGCTCAATTGAGCCCGATTTCCCTCCTAAAATATCTAAGGATCTAGTCCACGAAGAGAGGAGTAGAAAAGGACATTATTGGAGGGCTGGAGGCAGGTCGATCTTCGAGTTGCCATGGCCGGTGGTGGAGCTTTTCCGTGCTCTACAACTACACAGTCAACTTGCTCTGCTCCTTCAGGTAATGAGTGGAAATGCCTCCTCTGAGTCCATGGATGCTTTTAGGATCATCAGTTGGGGGAGGGGAAGGGCCTAGCTTGAAGTGGCCATTAATGGCCTTAATGGTGAATTTCGGCGAAGGCTTTTGCCCACTGAATCCAGCCTGTGAACAGCCTGGAAATCCCTTTAATCTTCTCCAATTGATGGGGGGAAGATGAACCTAGTGTTTGGAGAGGCCCTTGGCCTCCCTTGGCCATGAATGGCCTTCACTCCCCCCCACTTTCTCTCTCCTCCATTAAAGGAAAAGTGGAGCTTTCTCTCTCCTGACCATCAAGGCTGAATTTGATCTCTCCTCCAGCCTATTGGCACCCCACTAACTCATGTTAATAATAAAAATGAGGTTAGCCCAAGTGGTGAAAATGGGCTTGAGCTTGGGTTAGACCATGTAACACCTCCCTTGTAATGACCGTATAATATGGGTCCGGCCGGGGCCCCACAACATACAGACGCCACAGCTTCAGTATTATAAAATGATATAGCTACCCAAAACTCAAATCTCAAAATACAACACAGCGAAAACAACAAACAAGACTAGAAGTTATCCACGTCTACAAGAGTAACAAAATGGCCTTAAGACATTACAACAAGAGTGAATCCAAACTCAAATAATACATCAGTCCTGAAAGTGCATAAGCACACCTAGTCTACCTTGGCCTGCAAGCCGGTCAAAAAGAGCATAAAACATACAATGCCATAAACGTAAAGCTACAGCAAAAGGTAACACTTCATGAGGCTTATGCCTTTCTGGGCGGCAAGCTAGCTCCTGCTTGCGATCCTTGCCCTGTAAAAAGTATTAGTAAACGTGGGTCAGCAAAACTGACCTCAAACTGTGTAACCAACACATCTCCTCCCGGCCGCCCCTAACGGGCCCCGGGGTACTCCTCCAACCTGCAAGTTAGCACTTCGTATGCAATAATCATAAGCAAAAAAAGCAACTAAAGAAACATGCTTGGATGTCTCAAACATCATACATGTTCTCTACTGTTGGGTATATAATATTAGGGCCTACTATGCAACATGAATGCAACACCCGGGTTTCACCCAAGGCACCCTATAGCGTATGCATCTAGCACATCATCACATCAATTGGGTACTCATCATTTCCCCATTGGCATAAAGCCACAAACAAAGGGGTAACACAATCCCCCCCAATGGCACACAAGCCGCCACATGGAACTCTCGCTAAGGCCCAACCCGCTCAAGGTCTTAGACCCGGGCTTGCCTGCATGCTCTGACGTCTCATGTCAGGATTCCAACAAACACAAACTGACCGATTCTAAGAAGCCTTGCTGTACCCCACCCACTCATGGCCTCATTGCCCGGGCTTGCCCCATGCTTGGCATTCTAGTTAGTCTCACAGAAGGGGACTAGTATCGCCGGGACACTTTCCACACATGACTTGCACGTCACGGGATAGCCAGCCGACCACGGAGACACAGCCACGCCTTGGCACAACACAAACCAAGACATTTCCTCCATAATCCCTCATACGTACTGCAGCATTCCCGCGCACCAAGGAAACCATCTTCCACTCATGCGGAGCTAACCTTGTTCACCAAGGAAACCATCTACCGCCAATGAGGAGCTAAACTTGTCCTGTACCGGCCACACATACTCATGCAAGATAAAGGGAAGAACATCTAAAACAACACGAACATCACAAACGGCCTCTTGCCGCAGCGGATTTCTACGAATCCCTAAACCTCGTATGCAATATCATCGAGTCGGACTAACGGTCGCATCTACGGCTTCACCCACCATGCATAATACACTAACGGAGCGGATATCTAATGCAAAAACATGTCGGGGATGGACTCAATCGACCCGGAGGTTCCTCTTGAACCTTGGCGACCCAAACCCCTCTTATTTGAGTGTTTGGTGCCCAAAAACCAGAAAAGAAAAGATGCTAAAGCATGCATCCTAAAACCGAGAGGAGAATTGTCGTTACCTTCCGACTCCTCTTCCTAGCCATGGAAAAATAGCCGGATGAAAACCTTCGCAGCGATCTAGCCTTCACGGATCTGGACTCGGCTCGCGATTTGGAGCACTGAAGCCACTCCAACAGCCGTATCTCTACTTCACCTTCTTCCTTGCTCTCCCCTCTCTCTAGAACTTTAGAAAGAGAACCACTCAAATGAAATGAGGGTTTCTAAGGGTCCAATCTCATGTATATCCCATCAGAAACAACCCCCAGCCGTTGGATCCCAAATTAAAGAAACGAATGGCCTTGATTCGGGCCTGAAATGCTAAACCTGGGCCGAACACGGCCTGCGACACGCCCGTGTCCAGGGCTGTGTCCCCCATTCACCGTCAAAATCGACCTGCCTGGATTAACATGCGGGCATCGGACACGCCCGTGTTCGACCTGACACGCCTGTGTTCCAACTGACACGGCCGTGTGCCTCCATCGACACAGCCCCGAAAACAACCCGAGACTCACACGGGTACTGGACACGCCCGTGTCCTTGCCCGTGTCTAACTCAACATGCCTGCGCTCCAGGCCATGTTCACTGTCTAGACACTTCGTCGAGCGAAGTTCGTCGACTGCCTGACATGGCCTTGAACACGGCCGTGTCCTAGGTCGTGTGCCTTGTCTCGACACATCGTCGAGCGAAATTTGTCGACTCCCCGGACCGATCGTCGATACGGGCTTGACGCTCCCTGAGACATGCCCGTGTCCTAGGCCGTGTGTCTTGTCTCTACACATCGTCGAGCGAAATTCGTCCACTCCCCAGACCGATCATCGACACGGGCTCGACACGCCCTGAGACACGCCCGTGTCTCAGGCCGTGTTCTCTGCTCGATGATCGTCAACTCCAAAAATCGTCGACCTCTTGACCAAATCGTCTACTGGAGCCTGACACGCCCTTGGACACGCCCTTGTCCCAGGCCATGTGCCCCCTGCCAGAAACCAAACTTGGCCAGAAACGCTGGTCGTCCCTCTAAAAATTTTAGGGCGTTACAACTCTCTCCCCCTTAAAAGAATTTCGTACCGAAATTACAAAGAAAAAGGGAACAAAACTTAAATGGTACCTGATTTGAAGAGCTCTGGATACTCTTTTAGCATGGCTTGTTCTCGCTCCCAAGAGTGCTCCTCACGACCGCAGTTGTCCCATCGGACTTTCACGATTTTAACCTCTTTATTCCGGAACTGGCAAGTCTTTGAATCCACTATAGCAATTGGACGGACTCGCGTCCCCAAGTCTTCCTCTATCGGCAACGGTGCCGCTCGATCACCACACTAGCCTCCACCAAGGCTTTCCTCAAGACGGAGACATGGAAGACGTCGTGCAATCCACTCAGCTCCGCGGGCAATGCCAACCGATAGGCTACTTCTCCCACCCATTCAACAACTTCAAAAGGCCCCAAAAACCTTGTACTCAACTTCTTGAGTCGGCAAATCCGTGAGACGCCTTTGAACGGCTTGATCTTCAAATAGACCCAATCACCTACCGCAAACTCCAACTTCCTGTGACGAGCATTAAAGTATTTTGCTTGCCAGTCTTCTGCCAACTTCATACGCTCTTGAATGGTCCGTACCAACTTACAAGCGTTAACTACCACCTCCTTTCCCAAAATTTTGGTGTCTCCTGCCTTGTCCAAGACATCGGTGTTCGACACCGTCTCCCATACAAAGCTTTGTATGGCGCCATTTTTATACTTGCTTGATAACTGTTATTGTACGCGAATTCCACCATGAAGAGGTGAGCCTCCCACTTCTTGCCGAAGTCAAGAATGCACATTCTCAGCATATCCTCCATAGTACGGTTCGTTCTTTCGGTTTGCCTATCAGTTTGAGGATGGAACGCCGTACTGAACTTTAGCTTCATGCCCAAACTCTTCTGAACCAATCTCCAATCCTTGGACGTAAACCGTCCATCTCGATCGCTGACTATGCTCTTAGGAATCCCATGCAGTCGCACAATGTTGCGAACATACAACTCCACCAGCTTCTCCACAATGTCCTCCTTCTGATTTGGGATGAAGTGGGCCACCTTGATTAAGCGATCCACGATCACCCAAATAGCATGATTACCCTGCTGCGATCTAGGCAGACCATGTACAAAATCCATGGAGATGTCATCAAATTTCCACTCAGGGATTAGAAGGGGCTTCAGGAACCCGCCCGACTTCTGACATTCGGCCTTCACCAAGGCGCAAGTTTGGCAACGATTCACATACAAACCTACGTCCCGCTTGAGCCCCGACCACCAAAAGGATTTCTTCATATCCAAGTACATCTTTGTACTACCCGGGTGAATGGAGTACTTTGTGAAGTGAGCCTCAAACATCAACTCCTCACGGAGTTTGTCAAACTGCGGTATACAAACCCTTCCGTCCTTCCTCAGAATTCCATCAATCATTTCCCAGGCACTGCTCTCGCCCTTTTGGGCCTCCTTCACATATGGTTGAAACTCCACATCCAACCGAGTCGCTTCCCGAATGCGATCGGACAAGTCGTTCTGCACTTCAATCCAGTTCAACCGAGCCACGCTGGACTCGCCTCTCGCAACACATTCCAAACCAAGGGACTCCCATTCCCGTACTAACCGCTCATCATGAGCTTCGATCCAATTCCCTTGCCCCGAGTACTTTCTACTCAAGGCATCCGCCACCAAATTGGCTTTACCTGGCGTATACTGAATCGCCACCTCGTAGTCTCCAAGAAACTCAACCCACCTGCGTTGCCGCATGTTCAAGTCCTTTTGATCCAAGAGATACTTCAGGCTTTTATGATCCGTGAAAATCTCCACCTTTGCACCATACACATAATGTCATCATATTTTCAACGCAAATATTACCGCCGCCAACTCCAAGTCATGGACGGGGTAATTCCTCTCATGAGGCTTCAGCTATCTAGACCCAAAAGCTATCACTTTGCCATGTTGCACCAAAACGCAACCCAAACCGCATCCCGATGCGTCACTGAAGATCTGAAATCTGTCGGTCCCTTGCGGTAGACTTAGGATTGGAGCCATCATCAGTCTCTCCTTCAGTACCTCGAATGCTTGACTGCACTCTTGAGTCCACATAAACTTATAATCGTTACGAGTGAGTGAGGTGAGGGGTAGAGCTATCCGCGAAAAGTTCTCCACGAATTTCCTAAAATACCCGGCTAGTCCAAGAAAACTTCAGACTTCTGCCACGGTACTCAAGACCGGCCAATCTCTGATGGCTTCCACTTTTGTTGAATCCACTGCCACCCCATGCCCACCAATCACGTGTCCCAAAAATGCCACCTTCGCTAACTAGAACTCGCACTTTGAGAACTTTGCATACAACTGATTCTCCCTCAACACATGCAAGACCACTCTCAAGTGGGTCTCATGCTCCACTTCCGATTTGGAATACACCAAGATGTCATCAATGAAGACAACCACAAAAGAATCCAGGTATTCCCGAAATACTCGATTCATAAGGTCCATGAACATAGATGGCGCGTTCGTCAGCCCGAATGGCATCACCGTAAACTCAAAGTGTCTGTACCTCGTACCAAAGGAAGTCTTGGGTATGTCCTCGTCCCGAATTCGCAACTGATAATAGCCTGACTTCAAGTCCAATTTTGAGTACACCATAGACCACTACCAACTGGTCGAACAAGTCGTGTATCCGAGGAATCAGATACTTATTCTTAACGGTCAGTTTATTCAGCACTTGGTAGTTTATGCATAGCCGCATACTACCGTATTTCTTCTTTACAAACAACACCGGCGCGCTCCACGGTGAAGAACTAGGTCTGATATACCCTTGCTCCAACAGTTCCTCTAACTGTACTTTGAGTTCAGCCAACTCCTTTGGTGCCATCCTAAATGGAGGACGTGACACCGGCCTAGCCTCCGGCACTAGCTCGATCGAGAAGTCGATCTCCCGCCGAGGTGAAGCTCCAGTAAGTTCATCCGGAAACACATCCTTGAACTCTGCCACCACGGGCACTTCCTCAATAGACAACTGGGAGAGGCGAACCTCCAATAACTCTACCAGCGCTACACCGCCCTGGTCAACTGCCTACATCAATTGCATGGCCGAAATTTGGGAATGGGCCACTCCACAAACGGCCCTCAAATTTGACTTCCGCCTGCCCTTTGTTCCTTAGGGTCACTACCTTAGATAGGCAATCAATACTGGCGCACTGCTCTGCATGACAGTCCATGCCCAAAATGACATCGAACTCAACCAATGGTAAAACCACTGCTACCAAAATGAAGCCAACTCAGTCCAGCTCCCAACAGATGCGCCCTTTGGCCCCGGTGGTCATGGATGACCCATTAGGCATGCGCACTTTCAGCTCCGCGTCCGCCGAGAAAGACTCAACTCCTATTCTCCGGATGAAGCTCTCCGCAAGAAAGGAGTGCGATGCTCCCGTATCGAACAATACCCTAGCGGGGTACCCGGAAACTAATACGAAGCCTACAACATAGACATCACACATATAAGTATAAAAGTATGAAGCATAAAATTAATCTTAAATTTCCTCATACCTGTCAAGACATCGGTTTGGAGGATCGCTTCCTGCTGTCCAAGGTTGTAGGCCCTTGGTTTCACCGGTTGGAACCGAGAAGCGCTTGCATCCGCCATCTTCCCTTTCTTTGCGGCACTGGGGCCGGAGCGCATAGTCTGCTCGTGCCTTGCCTCTTGCTCCGCTCCTCCTTGAGGACAAACACGGGCTATGTGCCCCACCTTACCGCAGTTGTAGCATGTCGGCGGTCCCCTAGAGTGAGAACCTCCAGGCGTCCACTTGCTCTTCTTACCGGACCTAGCAGTGTGAGGCTTTTTCCTCCACCTACTCCCTTCAGACTTTCCCTGGGGTTGGGGAGGCTTCCCTTCCCCTTGCTTGGGAGTGAAACCCTTACGACGTTGGGTTCGCTCCAGATCACTCTCCAATATCCTGGCAGCCTCAACTAGCTCATTAAAACCAGCTCTCTTCATGGAAATGAGGGGTTGCCTCGGATTCTCCCTCAGCCCCTGGTAGAAGAGTTTATCCCTCTCTACATCATCTGCCATCGTCGTTCCCGCGTAACGACCCAAACGGGTGAACTCCTGCACATACACGTCCACCGTCTTCTCTCGCTGCATTAAGTGCAGAAACTGCCTATGAAGGGCCAACCGTGTAGAAACTGGAATGTACCTCTTTAGAAAAGCATCCGCAAATTCCTCCATCGACGGGGTGCATCCAGGGAACTGGCGGCCGCAATGGCTCACCCACCACAACTTGGCGTCTCCTTCCAACATGAATGTCGCATACTCAGATTTCTTTTCTTCTGGCGTCTCTGCCGCCCTCAAAAGCTCTTGAATTCGAACCCAACAATCCTCCGCATCCGTTGGCGTACCAACTCCCTTGAACAACGGGTGATGGAAGCTTAGGAAATACTTCATGTGCCGGTCTCCATGTCCGACAAACACCCTTTCCGCCAAAGGCTCCACTCGCCTGGCTTCTCCGCCTGGCATGGCCGTCGCCGTGTCCGGTGTAGCAGGGGTTGCTACCTGAGCTGCCGCTACAGCTTGGGCTGCCACCATCGCTTCTGCAAGCATGCGGCAGAAGTCGGCCGGGTTTACACCCGTGCCCAAAAGACCTGGAGCAGTGACACTGCTCGCCGAAAGTTCTTCTCTTGCTCTCGACGTACCCTGCTCGTTGCTTGCACTCTTCAAGAAAACAAGAAACAAGGGATCCGTCTCTAATCTCAAGACTTAAAAATAAGGACACTCATGGTCCCGCATTACTCTTGTGTGGATAACTTCTCTACACACTGACCTTGAATCAAACCTCGCTTTGATACCAAATTGTAACACCTCCCCTGTAATGACCGTATAATATGGGTCTGGCCGGGGCCCCACAACATACAAATGCCATAGCTTCAGTATTATAAAATGATATAGCTTCCCAAACTAAAAACTCAAAACACAACAAAGAGGAAACAACAAACAAGACTAGAAGTTATCCACGCCTATAAGAGTAACAAAATGGCCTTAAGGCCTTACAACAAGAGTGAATCCAAACTCAAATAATACATCAGTCCTGAAAGTGCATAAGCACACCTAGTCTACCTCAGCCTGCAAGCCGGTCAAAAAGAGCATAAAACATACAATGCCATAAATGTAAAGCTACAGCAAAAGGTACTTCATGAGGCTAAGGCCTTTCTGGCCGGCGAGCTAGCTCCTGCTTGCGATCCTTGCCCTGTAAAAATTATTAGTAATGTGGGTCAGCAAAGGTTGACCTCAAACACTGTAACCAACACATCTCCTCCCGGCCTCCCCTAACGGGCCCCGGGGTACTCCTCCAACCTGTAAGTTAGCACTTCGTATGCAATAATCATAAGCAAGAAAAGCAACTTAAGAAATAGGCTTGGATTTCTCAAACATCATACATGTTCTCTACTGTTGGGCATATAATATTAGGGCCTACTGATGGGCCCGCGAACAGACTCTTACTGTGGCTGGTTCTGTGAGTTGATCGCCGCGGGCTTGCTATAAGAGGCAAGTGCACCTATCACAAGTAGTACTCGATATTCGAGGGAATACCGAGGTCGTATTGTTCTCTGGGTCGTGTTGACTATTCTTATTCCTCCGGGAGGACTATTATTTTACTGAAAGTAAGGTGGATGTTTTAATTAAGTAAAGACGAAAAAAGAAAAAGAGCGAAAAAACGATTTAGAGAAATTCGATGAAGGGTTAACGCTCGGCATCGAATCAGATTAAGACTAAAATAATTTTTAATAATTATAGGACTTAGTTTTCAAATTAATAAAAGGCAACTTGGCCGTGGAGGTTCCACAAATGTGAGCTCATCTAGCTATAGGGATATCGCTCACCTAAACGTTAAGACTATTCGACCGAACGTTAGTCCGACGAAGGATTCCTCTTAACGGCCGCTTTACGCTAAGAACCCTGCTATTGGGTGGGGAACCCAGTCCGATAGAATTACGCTTGTCCTCTCTCGAGGGTATGCACGCAACTCTATTTACCCAGGGGTGATCTGTCCATATGCACGACCTCTCGGCTAGCTAGCGTATGGATAACGGAAATAAGGCCCACACATCGATTTCTGATCCTACGCGTCGTTAACCCGGGGTAAACCTTAAGTGCTTAAATTAAAGTTAAAATAAAGAGCTTTAATTATTTCAAATTATTTTAAATGTCCCAATGCTCTTCGATTCCGAGGCTAATAGCGATTAGCCACACATCGTTATGGGGACGGCTTTATAATTTAATGAGGCGCAAGTTCGAAATTAAACGCTAAATGATTATAAGAAAAGGACATAAAAAATAACAAACATTTAGAAATCTGAAAAGTTAGCTAAAACAACAACTCACGCACACACCAAATTATAAATAAAATAGAAACTAAGTTACAAAAAAGGAAAATTAGAAGTCCTACTCAAACGAATAGGCGGGAAATAAAGGGCACGAAATTTAACTCTTAACGAGTAGGCGGAAATAAATACAATTACAAGTCCTAATAAAATAATTACAGAAAAATAAAAGACCAGCCATTTAACTAAAATGAGCAGGCGATAAACAAAATCCGGCCATTTAACTACTAGCGAGTAGGCGGAAATAAACGCTAACACACAAACTCTACATAATTGAAAGAAAGCAATAAAACTATCTCCTACACACACGCACTCTACGTAATTGAAGAAAGCAATAAAACTATCTACTACACACACGCACTCTACATAATTGAAGAAAGCAATAAAACTATCTCCTACACACACACACTCTACATAATTGAAGAAAGCAATAACATAAAGCATGAAAATAAAGCATGAAAATTTAACACCTACACTCACACACTCTTCATAAATTAAAGAAAGCATAAAGATTATTCTCATACACTCACACACACATTTGAAAACAAAATGGAAGTAACCTAAAAATTAAAACTACTACTTTTCTATACTTAGGTTTTACCAAAAACAAATAAAAAGAACAAAATAAAATTTTAAGAGAACAAAAGTTTTTTCAAAACAAATCAAAAACCAAAGTTCTTGAAAAATTAAAATAACAAGATTTTCATTCTTATGTTTTCATAAAAGTGATAAAAAGGTGAAAAAGAAAATGAAAGGAACAAAAAAGGTTTTACAATCCTACAAAAAAAGCGAAGTAAAAAAAAATCAAAATCACTTTGAATTCTCTTTTATAAATACATAAGAATGAAAACATAAGGCTCTTAAGTAAAAGACATGATGAAAAAGAGGAAAACTTATCATACCACATTTGATTTGGAAATGAAATTTAATACAAAACCTACCATGAAGACAAGTTAAAAACATGAATAATAAACTTGTTACACTCATACACACACACACACACTTTTCATAAAGAGAAAAAACAAAGGAAATACTAAGGATAAAATGACAAGAAAAGCGGGCACATGAGTTCATTCCAAATCCATTTAAAAAGAGGAAAACTAACATTTTTATTAATTAAAGAAGACTATTACAAAACTATTACATGGGCTAAAGCTAAAGCAAAAACAAACATGAAAAAAAGTGGGCAGAAATCTCCTTACATAGAAAGGGAATGCACGGATGCAGCCCACAAAACACACTAAAGTGGCTCAAAAAATGTGAACCCTTGGTCATTACAGAAGTGCGGAATTTATAGGAAAAAAAGCTAAGTACACGCCCTCTGACACGGGCGTGTCGGTGGGCGTGTCACCACTGTTTGTGAAGACGGCCGGCAATTTGACGGCAAAGTTGACTTCGGGCTGGACACGTGTCGGTCACGCCGAGGTCACGCCCTAGGTCATGGGCATGACGGTGGGCGTGTCAGCGAGGTAGAACTGGGTGCGGGTTGCGCCGAAAGTCACCGCGCGGGTCTTGTCGAGCTAGGTGGAATGGTCAAGCCCCAGGTCACGGCATGATGCTGGGCGTGTCGGTTGGTGTCGACACTCGACAATCGTCGAGCAGAAAGTGTCGAGTTGAAATCGTCGAGCTGAGCTTGAGTCACGCCCTAGGTGACGGGCGTGACTCTGGGCATGTCGCGTGTTCGACGATCGTTGAACTGAAATCGTCGAGTGGTATGAACACGAGTGTAAGAACCGAACAAAAACAAACAGAAATGGTTTTAACTGAAACTTTATTATCCGAAAAAGGTATCTATTACAAAGGTATGGCCTCCATTATATAGAATGGAGGAGAGAAGAGAGAATACAAATAAGAGATGTGGGACTAAAAATTTACATGACACAACCGGACTATACATACATAAACCGCACAAGCCGCGCGGTTAGTCAGAAGGGCTAACCGCTCGGCTACTACCAGAGAGAGAGAGAGATCGCCATAGGAGACCGCTAGACCGCCCGGTCTCCAAGTCGCCAGAGATAACCCGCTAGACCGCTTGGACCTCAGACAGCAACACACAATAACCAAACCGCTGAAGGGTAACCGCCAAACCGTGCGGTCATCAACCCGCCAAGCCAGACCGCCAGACCGCCCGGTCACTAACTTCAACACTCCCCCTCAAGCTGGAGCATATATATCGATCATGCCCAGCTTGTCACAAATATGAAGAAAAGAGGTAGATACTGGCTTGGTGAAGATGTCAGCCAGCTCTTTATCAGAAGTGATGAAGGGATTGCAACTTTGTTCTTTCAAAATCTCTTCTCGAATGAAATGACAGTCGACCTCAATGTGCTAGGTTCTTTCATGAAAGACTGGATTTTTGGAGATGTATATGGCAGCCTTGTTGTCACAAAACATAGGTAGAGGATGGTGGTAGACCTCTCCTAAATCCAGCATGAGAGCCCTTAGCCATTGTAACTCACAAGTGGTCGATGTCATACCCTGATACTCTGCTTCAGCACTGGACCTGGAAACAACAGACTGCTTCTTGCTCTTCCAGCTTACCAGATTTCCCCCAACAAAGGTGCAGAAACCGGAGGTAGATTTGCGATCCCCTTTGTCATCAGCGTAACTCGCATCTGAGTATGCTTCAACCCTCAGGTGACCATTCTTCTGAAAGAGTAATCCTTTCCCAGGTGCTGCTTTGACATACTCCAAGATCCTCAAGGCGGACTGTAGATGGTACTCCTTAGGAGCTTGCATGAATTGACTCACCTTCCCCACAGCATAGGAAATGTCGGGTCTGGTCACTGTGAGATATATGAGTTTACCAACTAGACGCCTATACCGCGTAGTATCTGAAAGAAGGGGCAAATCATCAGTCCAGGTTTTGTCTTCTCCAATAGCCATGGGGCATCGGGCAGGTTTGGCTCCAGTCAATTCTGCTTCTTTTAAAAGATCTAGAGCATACTTATGCTGGTAGAGGACTAAGGAGTTGGGCTTCCGAGATATTTCAATCCCCAAAAAGTACTTCGGAGAGACCATATCTTTCGTGACCAGATGTTGACAAAGATACCGCTTTGTCAAAGCTACCCCTTCCTGATCATCGCCAGTGAGAAGAATATCATCGACGTACACAGCAAGAACCATCAGGCCCGAGGAGGTTTTGCGAATAAATAGCGAGTGATCGGCAGAGCTGCGCACAAAACCAACGGCCGACATGATGCCGCTGAACTTGTGAAACCAAGCTCGAGGGCTCTGATTGAGGCCATAGATTGCCTTCTTCAACCGGCATACTCGGGTCTCCCCTTGAGCAACATACCCAGGAGGTTGCTCCATATAGACGGCCTCCTGAAGATCACCATAAAGGAAGGCATTCTTGACATCCAACTGCGAAATCGACCACTCTCGATTGACCGCCACAGAGAGAAGGACTCGGATGGTGCTGAGACGAGCCACCGGAGAGAAAGTGTCAAAGTAATCAACTCTATATGTCTGAGTAAAGCCCCTAGCAACAAGGCGAGCTTTATAACGGTCCACCGTGCCGTCGGGGCCAAATTTGACCACAAAGACCCAGCGACAGCCAACAACATCAGTACCGAAGGGAGGAGGAACAAGAGTCCAGGTACCCCGCTCCGTGAGGGTCGCCATTTCCTCATCCATGGCGAGCTTCCAGTGGGGAATATCAAGGGCCTCCTGATAGGAACGAGGCATGGCAGTGGCAGAGGTAGCCAGCGCAAATGCCCTGTGAGAAGGGGTAAGACGATCATATGAAACAACAGCAGCAAGGGGGTGTAGGGTACATGTCCGCACCCCTTTACGAAGAGCCACAGGGAGATCCAGGTCGGCGGCCCCCTCGATATCCGGAGCGTCCGTGGCAGAGAGAGCTGGCCCGGGAGAAGAGAGCGACGGCGGTGGAGAGGATGGAGACGGTGATGGAGAAGTGGGAGAGAGAGGTGGAGCGAGAGGAGGGGACGAAGATGGCAGAGGGATGGATATCTCGATAGGAGACGAGGGAACGAAGGGAATAGCAGTAGAATCAGAAGCTGGGGGAAGAGGAGAGGAAGCGGGGGAAAAAGAGGAGGATTCAGCCGAGAAGTAGGAGGCATTCTCGAAGAAGGTAACGTCAGCAGAGACGAACTGCTGACGAAGAATAGGGTTAAAGCAATAGTAGCCTTTCTGAGTGGTGGAGTACCCTAGAAAGACACATTTGGTGGAGCGAGGGGATAGCTTGTCCCGGGTGGCAGATGGGGCATGCACAAATGAAGTGCATCCAAAGATTCGGAGAGGGAGAGGAAAAGGCTCCTTGCCCGGATATAGAATGGAGAATGGTGTTTTCCCATGGAGAATGGTGGATGGAATACGATTGATGAGGTAGCAGGCAAGGAGAACAGCATAGACCCAATAAGAGTGAGGGACATGCATCTGGGTCATCAATGTGCGAGCCACATCGAGGAGGTGACGGTTTTTGCATTCCGCCACCCCATTTTGTTGGGAGGTGTAAACACAGCTTGTCTGATGAATAATGCCATGTTGGACACAGAAAGATGTAAAAGAATGACTTAGATACTCTTTAGCATTGTCGGAGCGAAAGGTTTTATTACAAACATTAAACTGAGTTTTAATTAACTGATAAAAAGAGATCCATACAGCTAAAAGTTCAGAGCGATCTCGTAGGAGATACACCTAAGTACAGCGAGAAAAATCATCTATAAAAGTGACAAAATAAGAACTGCCCCGGCCAATGGTGAGGTTAGGAGCAGGTCCCAAGACATCGGAGTCGACAAGATCAAAAGGACGAGTAGAGCCCCGACCTTGCTTCGGGCGGAAGGAGGAACGGTGATGCTTGCTTAGTTGACAGGCATCGCATTAGAGAGGAGTGCTGGAGGGATGGAGGTGGGGCAGAAGCTGATGTAGAATTCGTGGTGGAGGATGATTGAGGCAGAGATGCCACTGGAGGAGATCCGTACAAGAAGAGGAGAAGGCAGACAAGGCGGAAACGTTGTCGAGGAAGTAGAGTCCGCCGCTCTTAGTCTCAGTAGCAATCGTCCGGTGGGAGCTCGGATCCTGAAAAGAACAAGAAGTCGGATTAAATGTTACAGAACACTGAAGCTGCTTGCATAAAAAGGTAACAGACAATAGATTGCACGGAAACTTGGGCACATAGAGAGTGTCCGCTAGTTGTAGTGACAGAGTAACATGAACCACTCCCGTCCCATGAACCGGGGAGGGAGAACCGTCCGCAACGAGGACCGGGGGCAACCGATCATGTTGTTCGAGTAAAGAGCAGCACTGAGGATTGCCCGTCATGTGATTAGTTGCACCAGAGTCGATGAGCCATTTACCTTGAGTCACCATGTGGGCACTACCTGAGGATGTGACAACAGAGGCAGACGGCTTGGAAGAGTCACCAGAGGGGAGAAGATGGGGATGCTTCGTCCAGCATCGTTCGGAAGTATGTCCGGTGCGGCTACAGTGAGAGCAAAGGTAGCGGGAAGTAGCACGTCCGCCGGACTGGTGACTGCGGCTACCAGAGCCACTCTGCTGAGTGTGATGAGAATAGTTGTCCGGTGGAGGAGGAGCGGGCAGAAGTGGGTGCTGAAGGAGAGAGGTGACATTAGCGATGCTGACAGCGGTAGCATCTAAGGAAGGAGATTCTGCCTCACCCAGAATTTGCTGGCGGATCATGTCATAAGTATCAGGAAGCCGGAGCAGATAACACACAAACAGAAGCTCCTGGAAGTGCTTGTGTTGTTGAGCCAAATCCGCAGAAAAGGGGCGATTCTGAAGAATCTCAGCCCCAAGAGCCTGAACCTGTTGGTAGGCAGCAGTAGGAGACAAGGTATGACGGGCAAAGAGGTCCGCATACAGCATATAGATGCGGGACGTCTGAGCCCCCTTGGAGTATAGAGCGGCAAGATGAAGCCAAGCGGCCTTGATCGTCTCATCATGACGGATGACGGGAAGGCACTCATCGAAAAGACTGTTAGTGAGCCAAGTACGCACAAGCGCATCACTCGCATCCCAGTCATCAAAGAGAGGTGAAGTGATAGGAGGTGGGTCATCAACGAGATGGTGGTGTTTGCGTTGCGAGCGGAGTAGAAAGTTGAAAGAGACGATCCAATCCTGGTAGTTGGAGCCGACAAGCATGGAAACAGTGCAAGGTTCCCAGAAGGAGTAGGAGGAAGTGGCGGAGCCGGATTGGTGACAGGGGTGGTGGAAGTAGAAGCATCAGAAAGAGCCATAGGAGCAGGAAAAGGGAAGCCAGGTGGTTAGGAAACAACCCGCACGAATAGGAAGAATAAAAGCTGCAGCGGTCACGAGGGTAGAAACCAGCGGCCAGAAAAGCCACGACCAAGCCGCAGACCAAAGTAGAGGGGAAGAAGTCGAACGGCTAGAGGACAGGCCGCTCAAACAGGAGCAGCGACAAAACAGGTCGCGGCGATAGGATGCGGCGACTTAGAACAGGAAACAAAAAAGTCGCGCACATAGAGGGGAATGACAAGGAGAGGAAGAGGCAGCGCAGACAGGGTGCAAACCGGAGAAACAAGCCGCGCGGACAGGGAAGGCACAGAATTAGGAGGTGTAGATCGAGTGCTCTGATACCATGTAAGAACCGAACAAAAACAAACCGAAATGGTTTTACCTGAAACTTTATTATCCGAAAAAGGTATCTCTTACAAAGGTATGGCCTCCCTTATATAGAATGGAGGAGAGAAGAGAGAATACAAATAAGAGATGTGGGACTAAAAATTTACATGACACAACCGGACTATACAGACATAAACCGCACAAGACGCGCGGTTAGGCAGAAGGGCTAACCGCTCGGCTACTGCCAGAGAGAGAGATTGCCATGGGAGACCGCTAGACCGCCCGGTCTCCAAGTCGACAGAGACAACCCGCTACACCGCTTGGACCTCAGACAGCAACACACAGCAACCAAACCGCTGAAGGGTAACCGCCAAACTGTGCGGTCATCAACCCGCCAAGCCAGACCGCCAGACCGCCCGGTCACTAACTTCAACAACGAGCTTGTTTTTGACGTGTCACGCCCCTTGTCACGGGTGTGACCAATTTGTCACGGCTGTGACATGGCAATTTTATTACAGATTTTAAAATTTTTTCCGGAAAAATAAAATAAAACAAGTTAGTAAAATATTTACAGAAATAGGAGTATTTTATTGAATAAAAACAAGTAAAACTGACAAAAATAAATGAAAACGACTAAATTAATGTACACAAAAATACGTATATTTATAATTCATCAAATACCCCCATACTTAAGCTTTTGTTATTCCAGAGCAAAAGTTTGAGGTGAACTTATAAGGAATAGGAAAAAACTCGAAGTTTAGCTACCCCCTAATCAATTATAAGAGAGATCTAAATAAATATACGGGGTGTAAGAGTTAAGTCCTAAAATTATGTAGATGATTTAAATAGCGCAAAAGTTTTGGCCAAAAGACTTCTTGATGTAATCAAATAGAAGGCAATATTTGTAATGGTTGGATTAACGAAAATAGTTTGGAATTATATGAACTCTAGCTTATAGGAGTGTTACTGGAAATAATATCATTTACTAATTATGCTCTCAAATAGATTTTTGAAATAATTCTAGAATCGTGTAATTGGCTATAAGGGGGTAGTGGGTTTTAATTTTGAGGTGAGGTAATTTTTTCTCGAACCTCCATTTTTTTTGGATTATTAGGAAAATGAAATCTTATTTTCCTAATATGATTTTTGTTTTTCAACTTCATAAGAATAAAATTAACCCAATGTATATGTGTAGGAGTAATGAATTTTATCCTCTTACTCCATAACATATAATCTTTTTAAATTATTGGGTGCATATGTTTACGGAATGAAATCTTATTCTCATTGACATAGGATCTTTTAAGGATAAAAATTTTATCATGCCAAGTAGGTCATGATAAGTAAGGGGAGAAAAGAAAACTAGATTTTTAATCCTAAAAATATTTGAGAGCAACCTTAATAAATTGTACGTTCCAATTTTTCAGAAAGCTAAAAGTAAGGATAATTGAATTCTATAGTCGTTATTTTCTAACATAATACACGTGCTCCTATCAATGAAAAATTATAAGTAGTGCCTAAAACGAGTTCGCTATTTTTAATAAAGCATAATGAATTCTTTAAAACTTAACCCCGGCTATTTAAAATATTCAATCAATAATTAACAAACGAGTAGTGAACAAATAATTAATCAAAGTCACATATAAATAAACTCAAAACAGAATTTTTGGATAGCAGGAAAGTTAAGAATGAAATATTTGATTTATTTGTTTCAAAACATTTTTTTTATTTTTATAGTTTTTATCATCATTTTTTGTGTTTTTCATTTATTATCTTTTTTTTTGTATTTTTGTTTTGTTTTACTAAATTTTTTTGAATTAATTTTTTTTGCACTATTATCCTTTTTACATTCTAAAAATTTTCATTCTATTTACAAAAAAATGGAAGAAAAAGAGAGGTTTTTACAAGAATGAGGAAGGGGGAGAGAGAAAAGAGTATTTACAAAAAAAATATTTACAAAATGAAACTAAATATTTTGGGAATTTTTGTTTTATCATTTTTTGTGGGATTTTTTTTCAAGGATATTTACAAAAATATTTACAAAAAAAACTAAATATTTTTGGGATTTTAGTTTTATAATTTTTTGGATTTTTTTTGTTTTTTTGTAATAAAAAGAAAGGAAAAGAAAGAATTTTGGATTTTTTATTTTAAAGTTTTATTTTGTTTTTTTTGTTTTGTTATATATATATTTTTTTGTGTTTTTGAAATGCAGAAAATAGAAGTGCAGAAAATAAAGCACGAAAATACCCCCATACTTAATTCCAACATTATCCCCAATGTTGTAACGTAAGTATGCGGAACAAAATGAAAGACAATATATACAAAGAAAATAAAGAGAGGGGGGTAGAAGCTTCCCTGAAACGCATATAGGGAGGCCGATCAGAAACCCTGAGGGTCGGTCCATTTTGGATCGACCACCTCCTTTCCACTACGGAGGGTTATAGCGTTGGCGTTCTCCCGCGGATTGGGCTCCGTATTTCCCGGCAGTGCCCCGAGCGCACGCTCGGACATCATCCTCGCCAGTTGTCCAACCTGTTATTCGAGAGTTTTTAGCGATCCGGTGATGTTCCAGATATTTGACTCGTTGGACGCAATATACTTAGAAAAATTTTCCTCCATCGGGGAGGGTTTTGGAAGAGGAGGAGGCGGCAGAAATCCGGGCGCATAAGAAAGAGGGGGACGCTGAGCATTGTTCGGGTTGCTCCAAGAGAAATTTGGGTGATTCCTCCAACCCGGATTATACTTATTACTTAAGGGTTGTTGTTGGGGTTGAAGGAAGGACGACCCGAATTTCCCATAAAATCCACGAACTCATCGGCTACGCAGATGTTAGGGGGAATAAAACAAGGCAGAGTGGAGGAGGCAGCAGACATCTCCGCCACCTGCTTTGTTAACCTTTCAACTTCAAGTGTTAAGAGAGCAGTGACATCAACTTCAAAAAGACCAGCCGCCGGCTTTGGGCGTCCCCGCGGGACGTTCCATTTATAGGCGTTCATATCCATCTCATCAAATAAAGCGTTGGTGGCCTAGAGGGTTTTGTTGTTTAGTGTGCCCCCGGCAGCCGCATCAATCATTTGACGCGTCTGAAAATTAAGCCCATTATAAAAAATTTGTACTTGCAACCATGCTGGCAGCGCGTGGTACGGGCACCGGCGGAGGAATTCCTTAAACCGTTCCCAAGTCTCGTATAGAGACTCAGGATCATTTTGCACAAACGAAGAAATGTCCGCCCGCAACTTTGCAGTTTTGCGGGCGGAAAGTACTTCGTTAGGAACCGCTCCGTCAACTCAGCCCACATGGTGATACATCCTCGCGGGAGGGCAATCAACCACGCCTTGGCTTTGGAATTAAGGTAAAAAGGAAATAAGCGCAATCGAATGGCGTCATCAGTGATGCCATTAATCTTGAAGATGTCGCATATTTCCAAAAAGTTGGACAAGTGGACATTCGGGTCCTCATCCGGCAGTCCATCGAATTGCACGACGTTTTGGACCATTTTAATGACACTCGATTTTATTTCAAAATTATTATTCGCCACCGCAGGGAGAACAATACTAGACCTAGTATGGTCCAGGTTAGGCCGGGCGTAATAAGACATAGTACGCTCGGCCGTCGGGGCAGGGTTATGGGCGGCCATAACTATAACAGAGTGTTCTCCGATAGATTCTCCGGGGTCTAAAGAAGAAATTCGGCGTTGAGATCGAATATGCGCAAGGGAGCGTTCGATCTGATGGTCGAAGTCAAAATCTTTAGACTCAGAAGGTTGTCCACGGGTCATATAGCCAAAGAGAGAAAAAATAAAAAAATAAAACAAAATAAACTCTTTTTTTATTTTATTTAAAATAAAGTTTTTAGTTTTTTTTTTAGTTTATAGAAAATAAGTAAAAGTAATAGACTCCGGAATTCGAAATAGCAACTCGAAGTTTCCCCGGCAACGACGCCAAAAACTTGATGGCCCGCGAAGAGATTCTTACTGTGGTTGGATAGGTGAGTCGATCGCCGCGGGCTTGCTACAGGAGGCAAGTGCACCTATTGCAAGTAGTACTCGATATTCGGGGGAATACCGAGGTCGTATTGTTCTCGGGGTCGTGTTCACTATTCTTACTCCTCCGGGAGGACTATTATTTTACTGAAAGTAAGGTGGATGTTTTAATTAAGTAAAGACGAAAATATTAAAAGAGCGAAAAAACGATTTAGAGGAATTCGATGAAGGGTTAACGCTCGACATCGAATCAGATTAAGACTAAAATAATTTTTAATAATTATAGGACTTAGTTTTCAAATTAATAAAAGGCAACTTGGCCGTGGAGGTTCCACAAATGTGAGCTCACCTAGCTATAGGGATATCGCTCACCTGAACGTTAAGACTATTCGACCGAACGTTAGTCCGACGAAAGATTCCTCTTAACGCCCGCTTTACGCTAAGAACCCCGCTATTGGGTGAGGAACCCAATCCGGTAGAATTACGCTTGTCCTCTCTCGAGGGTATGCACGCAACTCTATTTATCCAGGGGTGATCTGTCCATACGCACGGCCTCTCGGCTAGCTAGCGTATGGATAACGGAAATAGGGCACATACATCGATTTGTGGTCCTACGCGTCGTTAACCCAGGGTAAACCTTAAGTGCTTAAATTAAAGTGAAAATAAAGAGCTTTAATTATTTCAAATCATTTTAAATGTCCAATTGCTCTTCAATGACGGGGCTAATAACGATTAGCCACACATCGGTATGGGGACATCTTTATAATTTAATGAGGCGCGAGTTCGAAATTAAACGCTAAATGATTATAAGAAAAGGACATAAAAAATAACAAACATTTAGAAAGCTGAAAAGTTAGCTAAAACAAGAACTCACGCACACTTCAAATTATAAATAAAACAGAAAATAAGTTACAAAAAAGGAAAATTACAAGTCCTACTCAAACGAGTAGGCGGGAAATAAAGGGTACGCCATTTAACTCTTAACGAGTAGCCGGAAATAAATACAATTACAAGTCGTAATAAAATAATTACAAAAAAATAAAAGACCAGCCATTTAACTCAAATGAGCAGGCGGTAAACAAAATCCGGCCATTTAAATCCTAGCGAGTAGGCGGAAATAAACGCTAACACACACACACTCTACATAATTGAAAGAAAGCAATAAAACTATCTCCTACACACACGCACTCTACGTATTTGAAGAAAGCAATAAAACTATCTCCTACACACATGCACTCTACATAATTGAAGAAAGCAATAAAACTATCTCCTACACACACGCACTCTACATAATTGAAGAAAGCAATAACTTAAAGCATGAAAATAAAGCATGAAAATTTAGCACCTACACTCACACACTCTTCATAAATTAAAGAAAGCATAAAGATTATTCTCATACACTCACACACACATTTGAAAACAAAATGAAAGTAACCTAAAAATTAAAACTACTACTTTTCTATACTTAGGTTTTACCAAAAACAAATAAAAAGAACAAAATAAAATTTTAAGAGAACAAAAGTTTTTTCAAAACAAATCAAAAACCAAAGTTCTTGAAAAATTAAAATAACAAGATTTTCATTCATATGTTTTCATAAAAGTGATAAAAAGGTGAAAAAGAAAATGAAAAGAACAAAAAAGGTTTTACAATCCTACAAAAAAAAAGCAAAGTAAAAAAAATCAAAATCACTTTCAATTCTCTTTTATAAATACATAAGAATGAAAGCATAAGGCTTTTAAGTAAAAGACATGATGAAAAAGAGGAAAACTTATCATACCACATTTGATTTGGAAATGAAATTTACTACAAAACCTACCATGAAGACAAGTTAAAAACATGAATAATAAACATGTTACACTCATACACACACACACACTTTTCATAAAGAGAAAAAACAAAGGAAATACTAAGGATAAAATGAGAAGAAAAGTGGGCACATGAGTTCATTCCAAATCCATTTAAGAAGAGGAAAACTAACATTTTTATTGATTAAAGAAGACTATTACAAAGCTATTATAAGGGCTAAAGCTAAAGCAAAAAACAAACATGAAAAAAGGAGGGCGAAATCACATTACATAGCAAGGGAATCCACGGATGCAGCCCACAAAACACACTAAAGTGGCTCAAAAAATGTGAACCCTTGGTCATTACAGAAGTGGGGAATTTATAGGGAAAAAAGCTAAGTACATGCCGTCCGACAAGGGCGTGTCGGTGGACGTGTCACCACTGTTTGTGAAGGCGGCCGGCGATTTGACGACAAAGTTTACTTCGGCCTGGACACGTGTCGGTCACGCCGAGGTCACGCCCTAGGTCATGGGCGTGACGGTGGGCGTGTCGGCGAGGTAGAACTGGGCGCGGGTTGCGCCGAAAGTCGCCGCGCGGGTCTTGTCGAGCAAGGTGGAATGGTCACGCCCAGGTCACGGAGTGATGCTGGGCGTGTCGGTTGGTGTCGACACTCGACAATCGTCGAGCGGAAAGTGTCGAGTTGAAATCGTCGAGCTGAGTTTGAGTCACGCCCTAGGTCACGGGCGTGACTCTGGGCGTGTCGCGTGTTCGACGATCGTTGAACTGAAATCGTCGAGTGGTATGGACAAGTGCTTGTTTTTGATGTATCACGCCCCTAGTCACGAGCGTGACCAATTTGTCACGGGCGTGACATGGCAATTTTATTGCAGATTTTAAATTTTTTTCCTGAAAAATAAAATAAAACAAGTTAGTAAAATATTTACAAAAATAGGAGTATTTTATTGAATAAAAACAAGTAAAAATGACAAAAATAAATGAAAACGACTAAATTAATGTACACAAAAATACGTATATTTACAATTCATCACCTACTATGCAACATGAATGCAACACCCGGGTTTCACCCAAGGCACCCTATAGCGTATGCATCTAGCACATCATCACATCAATTGGGTACTCATCATTTCCCCATTGGCATAAAGCCACAAATAAAGGCGTAACACAATCCCCCCCCAACGGCACACAAGCCGCCACATGGAACTCTTGCTAAGGCCCCACCTGCTCAAGGTCTTAGACCCGGGCTTGCCTGCAAGCTCTGACGTCTCATGTCAGGATTCCAACAAATACAAACTGACTGATTCTAAGAAGCCTTGCTGGACCCCACCCGCTCATGGCCTCATTGCCCGGGCTTGCCCCATGCTTCGCATTCTCGTCAGTCTCACAGAAGGGGACTAGTCTCGTTGGGACACTTTCCACACATGACTTGCACGTCACGGGATAGCCAGCCGACCACGGAGACAGAACCACGCCTTGGCACAACAAAAACCAAGACATTTCCTCCATAATCCCTCATACGTACTGCAGCGTTCCTGCGCACCAAGGAAACCATCTTCCACACATACGGAGCTAACCTTGTTCACCAAGGAAACCATCTACCGCCAATGAGGAGCTAACCTTGTCCGGTACCGGCCACACGTACTCATGCAAGATAAAGGGAAGAACATCTCAAACAACATGAACATCACAAACGACCTCTTTCCGCAGCGGATTTCTACGAATCCTTAAACCTCGTATGCAACATCACCGAGTCGGACCAACGGTCACGACTACGGCTTTACCCACCATGCCTAATCCACTAATGGAGCGGATCTCTAATGCAAAAACAAGCCGGGGACGGACTCAATCGACCCGGAGGTTCCTCTTGAACCTTGGCGACCCAAACCCCTCTCATTTGAGTGTTTGGTGCCCAAAAACTAGAAAAGAAAAGATGCTAAAGCGTGCATCCTAAAACTGAGAGGAGAATTGTCGTTACCTTCCGACTCCTCTTCCTAGCCATGGAAAAATAGTCGGATGAAAACCTTCGTAGCGATCTAGCCTTCACGGATCTGGACTCGGCTCGCGATTTGGAGCACGAAGCCTCTCCAACAGCCAGATCTCTACTTCACCTTCTTCCTTGCTCGCCCTCTCTATAGAATTTAGAGAGAGAACCACTCAAAAGAAATGAGGGTTTCTAAGGGTCCAATCCAGTGTATATCCCATCAGGAACAACCCCCAGCCGTTGGATCCCAAATTAAAGAAACGAATGGCCTTGATTCGGGTTTGAAATGCTAAACCTGGGTCGAACACGGCCTGCGACACGCCCGTGTCCAGGGCCATGTCCCCCATTCGCCGTCAAAATCGACGCGCCTGGAACAACACACGGGCATCCGACACGCCCGTGTTCGAACTGACACGCCCGTGTTCCAACTGACACGGCCGTGTGGTCGGTCGTGTGCCTCCATCGACACAGCCCCGAAAATAACCCGAGACTCACATGGGTACTGGACACACCCGTGTCCTTGCCTGTGTATAACTCAACACGCCTGGGCTCCAGGCCGTGTTCACTATCTCGACACTTCGTCGAGAAAAGTTTGTCGACTGCCTGACACGGCCTTGGACATGCCCGTGTCCTAGGTCGTGTGCCTTGTCTGGACACATCGTCAAGCGAAATTCGTCGACTCCCTGGACCGATCGTCGACACGGGCTCGATACGCCCTGAGACACGCCCTTGTCCTAGGCCGTGTGCCTTGTCTCGACACATCGTCGAGCGAAATTCGTCGACTCCCCGGACCGATCGTCGATACGGACTCGACACGCCCAGAGACACGCCCGTATCTCAGGCCGTGTTCTCTGCTCGACGATCGTCAACTCCAAAAATCGTCGACCTCTCGACCAAATCATCGACTGGATCCTGACACGCCATGGGACACGCCCGTGTCCCGGGCCGTGTGCCCCCTACCAGAAACAAAACTTGGCCAGAAACGCTGGTCGTCCCTCTACAAATTTTTGGGCGTTACAGACCATTGAGGCTAATTTGACCTAACCATAGGGTAGAGTTGACCTTTGTCAATATAACCATTTTGGTTGACCCCAATGGCTTCTTGGTGACCCATTGGCCTCCCGTAAGGTCTAGAAAGACTTTGGTATGGTTGGTTGGGCATCTTGGAAGTCACTTGACCCATAGTTAGGGTACTTTGACCTTTTTAGGGTTGTGGTTGACTTGAGTCAACTTAGCCTCTTTGCTTGACCCCAACGGGTCTTTGGTGACCCATTGGCCTCCCTTAGTGCTTGGGAAAGTCTAGGTGGGTCTGTTGGGCCAAGGGGAGGTCAGTTGACCATGTATGAGCTTAGTTTGACCTGATTAGAGTTTGGGTTAACTTTGGTCAACTTGACCATTTTAGTTGACCCTAGTGGGTCCCCATGGATCTATTGGACCCTCTATCAGGTTAGTGATATTATGGTATTGTCATGGTGTTATGTTGAAGCCCTATGGTCATCCTAAACTGTTGTTTACAATTCTACTATTTGCAGACCATGGTGATTTCCAACTTCATGCCTAAGCTCACTTGGTCTTCTTAGGCTTCCTAGGGTTTTGTCTTGAACTAGTCTTGACAAAACCACTCTTAGGGGTATAGTTGGAAATGGGATGTTACAAATCTCAATGAACAAAAATAAAAATTTTGTCCTCGAAATTCAGGTTAGGCTGCGGGTTTTCTACTGAGAGTAACTGAATGTAACATCCCATAGGAAGTTGAATGTATACTTCACCCAGAGAGATCTGGGTACCTCTGCAGCATCAGATCCGGTGGCCCCCAAGTATGCTCCTGCTGCCCATGGCTCCTCTATAGGACCTTGACCAGCGGGACCTTCTTGCACCACAAGACCTGCACCGCTGTATCATCTATCATGACCGGCTTAGAGCAGACCGATTGATCAAATGCTGTCGAGCCCTCTATACCAAGAACCTGTTGTTTTGGCCGTAGTAGAGCCTTCCTAAGAGAGGAGACATGGAAGACATCATTCAAAATTTCTAACTCTGACGGTAGCTCCAGTCTATAAGCCAATGGGTCGATCCGCACCAGGATCCTGTAACGCCCCATATTTCTTGGACTGAACATCTTCCGCCCGCGTAACCACGAGACTCCATGCTCCAGATGTATCTTCAGGAATAAACAGTCTCCATCCTGAAACTCTACTTTGCAATGTGGCGCATCGTAATATTTGGCCACTCTGTCCTAGGCCTCCAACATCCTATCTCAAATCAGTGACACTTGTGTATATGTGTTCTCCATAAATTCCGAGTCGGGTGCCTTTGGATCCTCGTCCTAGATCCATGACAGTGGAATCTTGCACCTCTGTATGAGGGTGGACAGCAGTCTTGAATGTCGGTCGAGAGACCAGATAAGCCTGGACTGTTATTCTCTCCTTGGGCGTACACTATTCATCCTGACTCGACACGATCATCTTGAGCATAGCATGATAACGGACAACCACTCACAAATTTCATGAAACACCCACGGGAGTTTTCTTCCAGGTCTGGGTGACCGCAAATATCTCGGCCAGTCTATCATTGATGTTCCAATTATAATTATGCACGGAGTGGGGATGAGGAATCCTGTGTATGAAAATCTCTAATTATATCCTCGAACTTCCACTCTAACTCGGGCAATGACTGTAATAGTTCCCCAAAAATTCTTGCACTTAACCTTCATCGGGCGATGGACCTCACTGTGCGTCACACAATCCATGACGTCCATCTTCACTTCGGGGGGATACACGTTCCGAGATACAACAGACTTCCGGTGATTAATTTCTCGTTTGTATGGGTATACAACGGCTCTATAAAATCTCCACTTCACAATCAGATTCTTATCCCTACAAATACGCCCTAGTAGCATCGAATATGGTTTACTACAATTTCACTATATTCACGACCAAAGTTTTCTAGATGAGGTCTAAGGGAATCCCAAGTCAATAACTAATTTGCCCAATAAATAAAAGACAAGCCCGCAATAAACAAAAGATAAGCCCCTACCAACCTTGGGCTAAGTATCTTTGATATTACCATGTTATATCCATCTTAGCTAGGTGCACAATCCCTAGGGCATCAATCTTTGACTTGGGGTTCCAACCTGAAACCTGTTGATATACTCCATACTATAAATCCTCTTAGTCACATTTATGACAACCTTATCCGGGTCAAAATGTTCCCAATCCCAACTGCGTCTCTTCCGAACTTGAATTCCTATTCGACCCTCGGCGTTTGTCTTGGTGGTTGTCTCTGGGTAATCTTGTTACTTGTACGAGGGTTGAGACAAAGTGTCTTCTACTATTCCGCTAATAAATTATTGGCCTCAATTCTCCATAAGGCAGTCCTACCGGTTTGAGTATTCCTTGATTGGGACCATAGGGACACCTGAGTTTATGTCTTAAGTAGTAATTCTCGAGTTAAACTCCTCCGTTATTCTCTTTGGGTATCTCCTTACCTTAACCAAGTTCATACAGAAGGTCCATTTCTGACTAGGGCATACTATAAGTTGGTATGGTTAGTCATGTGTCCTAGTGCGTTGAGTCCAACTCGTTGACTAAAGAATTATAAGATGAGATCTTCGCAGACTAAAGTGTTCCCTGCTGGGGGCAGGGTTTGCCACAGGCTACAAATAAGAATTCCAATTGTTAGATGATGTACACGTGGAACTAATGGACAAAGTGGACTTTTAAATGTGATTCCCCTTATGGGCACACCATAGCTTCCGCTGCTTATTTTGTCGCCAAACTAAACTCAAGTGGGGGGTGACACAGGGTTAGTGGACTTCTACTTTTTCGATCAAGGTTTACCGACTCTGATACCAGTTTGAAGGACGCCATTTTTTTTCTTTTAAACCACCGGGGTCTTATGCCCAGAACCGACACTTTGCGGTGACACAAACACACCCGGGAAGGTCGTCACTACAAAACGCGGATCCTGCCGGTGATGTGTTGGACAACAAGTTTACCGGTCACAAAAGTAATATAAAATTGGTGAATTTCCCCAAGTATCGATCTCTTCAAGGAACACAGTAAGGTGGAGTTAATTTTGAGGATGACTTGAGATTGAAGTCCTTTACTCGGATTTAACTAAGGGGGATTTTGATGGTTGCGGAAACAAAAAAAAATACTAACAACTACTCTGATGCAACGCCGCTATGCGATGCTTCGCCAGGAGGGATGGAAGACTACATGGGCCGCTATGCACCGAATCGCTAGGCAGATGGACGAGTAGGCTTGCATATGAGGTGATTAGAACGACGTAATGAGGGTCGAGAGCACCTCTTTGCCACGCACGCCACTAGCAATTGCTAGTGCAGCCAGAACCGGGTGTGGGTGCGGATGAAAATAAGGCGCTTCTCAAGCAACTAAAGAAGTAAAGCAATACAGAATCACATAGACATGAATCTAATAAAGCATACAACTAAAGAGCAACAACATCTATAAATGAAGTTTTAACACACATATACAACAAGAAAGTAAGAACAAGTAAAGAGATCGACTGAATCTGAAGTCTTACTGAGGGTTCACGGAAGGAATTGCCGGGTTCTCAATCCGCGTCCTAGCTCGGTCCTCTACTGTGTCCGGGGTAGAGAAGGCTGTCACTACCTTCCAATGGACCTGTCTTCTTCGTGTCACGATTGCGAAACAAATTTGCAAGCTTCCCTTTGCTTTTTGGCTATGGCATCAAGCTTGAAATGGGGGTTAAAAGATGAAGGAGAAGGCCGAGAGCAAGCGACGGCAAGATGTAGGCTTCACAAACATGGAGGAGCTTCTCTCCTTGGTGGAAGATGAAGGGGGAAGGTGGAAGGGCGGAACTTTGCCCTAAAATGGCGGAGGAAATGACTGAAATCTGGTCCCTCAAAATGGTGAGAAATCTGCGCTTTAAATAGAAGCAGGTCAGAAAATTAGGCATGCACGATTCTACGCACCACCGTGTGCTAACCGTGCATTATTAACTTGCAATCCAAGCTTGCAGATGATGAAGCATTGACCCGTGTGTATTTCTTCGCGCACGGGCAGTTCCGCCCGTGCGTGAAAGAAATCGCACGGGTAAACACAGAGCGCAGGAAAATAAGAAAATACAGTGGAATCGTGAGTTTTACTCGCGCACGGGCGCTTCTTCCTGTGCGTGAACATATCACACGATTAACCACAGAAAGCTACAAGCAAGAAGCTACAGGAAAACCGTGTGTTTCCTTCGCGTATGCTTCCGAAGAAACCATGCATTAACCGTGCGCTAAGATATTTCGTCGAGCTCAGCTTAACGTTTCTCCTGCACAAAGAAAATGCACGATCGTAAAGAACCGTGTGCTAAGAAAACGCACGGCCGTGCGTTTTCCTCAAACCTACATTCCAGCCTTGCGGAAAATTGATCACCTGCAAACAAACAAATAAATATAAAGAGAACCCTCCAACAATGCAGATATGCAACAAAAGCAACTGGAAAGAGCCCCGGTGGAGCACCATGTGCTTGCCACCAACAACATAATGCGCAATTGCACACCCATGGGCCAAAACAATGCACTTAGCGTAAAAAACTATATAAATGAAATATCAATGATAACATACTAAAAGTGAAGTGCAAGTGCGTGAAAACTAGCCCAGATGAGTCCGAAAAACTCTACATAAATTGGACTCATCACACCCCCAGAATTACCTGTTTGTGCATCCCGAGCAAACAAACTCTATGCAGATTGGGAAAAATGAATTAGCTAAAATAGAAATTGTGATATGGAGTACCATGCGAAGTCGCATGCTCGTACGCGTAAAAATATAAATAGAGGAAATTCGAAGTATGCAAAATATTTTACACTTTTCACAATGCGTAGCAGCATTTTATTATTACTCAAAAATAGAATCACGATGAATCTTACGGTCATGCGTAGGAAGAAAGTAGGCAGGCCACTAAGGTGAGCTTTGCCAAGGACTGTGGCTCAGAATCACCTCCAAGGGAATCCATCAATGTCGGGGACCATACGCTTGCCCGAACACACTCTCTCCACGGCACTAGTTCGACTCTAGCATGAATCTGTAGGACTTTAGGTGAAGGGATGGGGCTTGGATTACGGTGAGGTAAACAAAGATAAATATTGAGGCTACGCACATGACCCAAATGAGCTAGCATAAAAAGGAATCTACCACTAACCAAAATACACACGGGTACTCCACACCCCCAGACTTAATTTTTAAAATATGGGTGTGTGCACCACCTACTTCAAATAAAAACTCTTCTCAAATAGACTTTTCAATTATGCTTTTTCTTTTCACTTTCTTTTTTTTACAATTCATTTTTATACATTTTTTTAATCATCTCTTTTTTAGCAACTTCAGCAAATATATAGTTTGAAGCACATCCACAAATTCACAACAAAATATCACAACATCAACACTCCAACATGAAAAATATAAAACACTAAAGCTCGACTTGGGTGTGCGATTAGGATCGGCTTTGTGGCTTTGGTGAAATAATGGTGGAGCTGAATCAAAAGAATGGGTAGGCACAACAGGGCTAGCGAGGAAGAGACATTAGGAACGGTATAAAGCTCAACATGGACAGAATGATGGCCTACATCACGCTCACGCTAGACTAACCATCCACCAATGCTTCGAGAGTAGCTTGGGGCAAGTACTTAGCCACCAAGAAAGATCATCCTTCCTCCCGACTCGAGCAAAAGGAGATTAGTGACGGCTACACACATCCCTACACTACCATTCGATTCCCACCGGATTCACCAATTTTTGAGTAGAATAAAAAAAAATCTTTACACAAATAAAAAAATATAAAACTATAAGCATACAAAAAAAATTAAATCTACTCTAATTTCTACACGAGACGAGAGCATTCGACTAGGAGAACAGCAAGGTCAACATTTTACTCTGTCTCACAATCATATGCCAGCACAATAATTTTCCAAAATCATACAAAAGAAATGAGTTTAACTCGCAGCACGCAAACAGCTAAGCACGCGCTCATGTGGGTGCAGTGATGTGCAATGCGATGAAATAATCAAAATATAAACAATAAAAGCTTCTATTATGGACATGAAATGTGCGCGTGCAAAAGGTAACACATACCGACTCTCCCCAAGACTTAAACTAAGCTACACAACAAATGATATTGAAATTAAAATCAGATAGAGAAAGGGAAGAGTTTACCCAATGCTCAGGCAGTGAGCGTACCAAAAGATGCTTGAAAAACACGGAAGCAGCTCCTCCATACGAATAATCACAACACCGCCAATACGAGTTTGCCATGAATACCTGCAGGGTTGAGCTCCACAAAAACAAAAGAAAAATATACAAAATACAAAGAAATACTAAAACTAAATTAGACATGAAAAATAAAAATGCAGAAAATATAAGATAAGTACTGGGGTTATTGTCATCCCAGTATGACTAATTCTGCTAAGGAAAAGGTTCTAGCTAATTGGCATATGAAAAGAAAAATGCACAGGTAACTGTTCCATTATCCATTGTGGTAACAGGTACCGATACGGTGATAAAATAGTTACCCCTCTGCCTAAATAAGCATACCTACTACTCGCAGGCAGAGGAAATAAGAAGTAAGAAGAGGAGGAGCACTTGTCCTTACTCATCTCACCACAAAATATATCCTTGCCTAGCAAGGTATCATCTACCACAGATCCGCAAGAGACGATGGCGGCGGCATGAGAGCAAGGCAGATCGTCATTCCAACATACCCGTGGAGAATCAACATGTACAACCTCAGATAGAGAAGGGGGATCAAGTAATAACAGAGAAGAAGAACTAAAATAATCGGAATAAGGGAGAATGATCCCGGTATCACTCTCAGCAGGATCCAGGCAGAGATCATCGTCGGTATCATACGAGTTGTATCGTGGGAAATCCGAGAACTCGATGTCCACGGTGGTAAGGGGAACGACCTCGTCCAATAAGGAAGTGCAAACCTCCGCATTAGAACAAGGATATTCCTCATCACACTGAGGTGCGTAAAAGTTCTTCGAAGATCCACATTCTCCATCGGGGATAGTAGAGTCCTCATCCCACTTCGGCGCAACCTTAGGCACTAAATTATCCAAAAATACGGCATCATCAGCCGACTCACAAGAAAAAGGAGTACCAAACTCAGTCAAAAATTGCGGAGGAGGCGTAACTGCTCTCAAAATCAGGCATAGAATGAGCAGGCCCCATAACAAAATCATTCGCAGACACCACCCCTTCGACAGGATCAATCTCTTTGTCCCATACAGGAGCGCCCATGAATTGATCCTCTTTTTGCTGGCTACCGCAAGAGTGATCATTATCACTCAAGGGAAGCTCGTAAAAAGGGAGCGAGGGACCCATGAATTATCTGTATGCAGTGATAGATTCTTCAGTAATCCCAACGGGTAAAGAACGAGCAAGGTGCCTTATGTCAGTGTATGGGCCAGGAAATACCCTATTAGGCCTATCCATAACAGTCTTTCGCGAACGGGAGGCTGTTGTGCGCACGCCCTTAAAGGGGGAAGGCTCGCACAAGCGAGGGCAATCCTTCACCATGTGGCCAATATCTTGACATAATAGACATCTATTGCAATGCTCGACTTTCATATCAGCCATGGCATCGATGTATCTGCGCAAAGCATTATAAAGATGGCACTCGGCAGAATAAATCACGAACAAGAAAATTTACCAAAGAGTGCTACACAACTAAAATAAAAAAAGCACGGATCTGCTATTTAAAACAAAAAATCAGAAAAGGTCAAAAAGAAATAAGCAAAATAAAAAATCGAACAACAAAAGACATGAAGAAACATGAAATAAACAAATGGAATAGGGCTTTGATCTACTATCTCCCTCTCCAAAAACTCACACGACTGTGTTCCCCGGCAAAGGTGCCAAAAGCTTGATGCGTTGGACGGCAAGTGTACAAGTCGCACAAGTAATATAAAATGGGTGAATTTCCCCAAGTATCGATCTCTTCAAGGAACACAGTAAGGTGGAGTTAATTTCGAGGAGGACTTGAGATTGAAGTCCTTTGGTCAGAGTTAACTAAGGGGGATTTTGATGGTTGCGAAAATAGAAAATAAAACACTAACAACTACTCCTATGCAACGCCGCTATGCGATGCTTCGCCAGGCGGGATGGAAGACTACACGGGCCACTATGCACCGAATCGCTAGGCGGATGGACAAGTAGGCTTGCGGATGAGGTGGTTAGAATGGCGGAATGAGGGTCGAGAGGAACTCTTCTCCACGCACGCCACTAGCAATTTCTAGTGCGGCAAGAACCATGTGTGGGTGTGGATGAAAATAAGGCCCTTCTCAAGTAACTAAAGAAGTAAAGCAATACAGAATCATATAGACATGAATCTAATAAAGCATACAACTAAAGAGCAACAACATCTACAAATGAAGTTTTAAAACACATATACAACAAGAAAGCAAGAACAAGTTAAGAGACCGACCGAATCCGAAGTCTTGCTGAGGGTTCACAGAAGGAATCGCCAGGTTGTCAATCCGCATCCTAGCTCGGTCCAGAACTGTGTTCGGGGTAGAGAAGGCTGTCAATACCTTCCAATGGACTCGTCTTCTTCGTGTCACGATTGCGGAAGAAAGTTGCAAGCTTCCCTTTGCTTGTTGGCTATGGCAACAAGCTTGAAATGGGGCTTAAAAGATTAAGCGGAAGGCCGAGAGCAAGCATCGACAAGATGTAGGCTTCGCAAGCATGGCCGGAGCTTCTCTCCTTGGTGGAAGATGAAGGGGGAAGGTGGAAGGGCAGCACTTTGCCCTTAAATGACAGAGGAAATGACTGAAATCTGGTCCCTCAAAATGGTGAGACATCTGCGCTTTAAATAGAAGCAGGTCAAAAAAATTATTCACGCACGGTTCTGCGCACAATCATGTGCTAACCGTGCGTTATTAACTTGCAGGCCAAGCTTGCAGTTGATGAAGCGTTGACCCGTGTGTTTTTCTTCGCGCACAGGTAGTTCCGCCTGTGCGTGAAGGAAATCGCACGGGTAAACACACAGCGCGGGAAAACAAGAAAATACAGTTGAACCATGCATTTTACTCACGCACGGGCGCTTCTGCCCGTGCGTGAACAAATCACACGATTAACCACAGAAAGCTACAAGCAAGAAGCTACAGGAAAACTGTCTATTTCCTTCGCGAACGGTTTCGAAGAAACCGTGCGTTAACCGTGCGCTCAGATATTTAGTCGAGCTCAGCTCGATGTTTCTCCTGCACAAAGAAAACGCACGATCGTAAAGAACCATGTGCTAAGAAAATGCACGACCGTGCGTTTTCCTCAAACCTGCATTCCAGCATTGGGGAAAATGCACCACCTACAAACAAACAAATAAAAACAAAGAGAACCCTCCTGCAATGCAGATATGTAACAAAAGCAACTAAAAGTAGCACCTGGGGAGCACCATGTGCTTACCCCCAATAATAAAATGCGCAATTGCACACCCATGGGCCAAAACAATGCACTTAGTGTGAAAACTATAGAAATGAAATATCAACGATAACATACTAAAAGTGAAGTGCAAGTGCGTGAAAACTAGCCTTGATGAGTCCGAAAAACCTTATATAAATCGGACTAATCAGCCGGCCATACCGATCACAAAAAGGTCGAGTAAATATAGAGAATACAATCAAACTAGTCCACCAGAATCACATATATAATATAGATCTCCAAGAAGGGAGAGTCCACAAAAAAGAATAAACAAGGTACTAAATAGGGCTCCTGCCCGATACATCAATATCCTCACTACAAGTAACTCAATACGGAAGCAAATCTATAATAACTACTAAGGATCGGGACTCACAGTCCCTGCTTGCTAGACTCTAGTGCTAGACTGCCCCGTCTTCATCTGCACTGACCTCTGTGGTTACATCTCCTAGTGAGGCTCCACGATCCCCTAAAATGATTTCGTCAATGAACGTTAGTCTAAAAAGACTAAGTCCTATCATCCCCCACCCCTCCCCCAATGGCTCCTAGGCACCGAGCGGGGAGAAGGAAAGGGAAGGCAATGAAGGTGGAGAGTAACAAAGTATCAGGTGACAGCGGAACTAGTCTAACAGTTCTATATAAACAAGTAGAGTAAAGCTCTAAGTATAAGAAAGGTAAACAAAGAAACATGTAACCTTAACTTATATGAATGCTCATACAAACTTATAACAAGGCTCTCATCGTATAAAGAGTCTCATGCCAATTCATATGATGGGTTGTCTGTTATAAGCAAGTGGTAAAGATCCAAAGGAAAATAACCACAACTTATAAGCATGCTACACAACTTATAACTAAGGGTTCATTTTGCAAGGACTATTATATAAAGCGTCCCATATCACTTTATACAATAGGTGACAGGGGTTATATGCAATGATGATGCTATGTCATACAAGTATGCCAAGATGTGAACATGCAAGTGCAACACACCCACTCAACTCTATGCACATAGACCTTTAGTTCCCCTTTCTGGAGCCTAACCTCCCAGGATACCTCCGTAGTGGAAAAGGAAGCGATGGGTTGGGCCTCGCCCACCTCTAAACCGGTATCACACTACCAGTCAGACCTCTCAAACGCCTCAACGCTAGTGTATTAGCGGAACTCCTGCGTACACTTGCCGACTAGACCGCCAGACTTTATTTGGCCAAGCGCAAAACCACACATACCGAGCCAACGTATCGGTGTCGGTGTGATGACTCTCGAATACCGATGACCCACCACCTTATATCTTATGCACATGCAACATTAATGAATTTTCCACCGAGCCAAAGCTCCCCGGAATAACCTGCCTATCTCAAAACCATCCGAGTCATCGGCTCGCTGGGATAACCTGCCCATCACCAAAACCACGGAGCCTACCGCTCGTGAGACCTAACCTAATTCCCACAACACCGGGGAGTGTGAATGTAAGTATAATTCTAGTTATACTAGTTACTCTTAAACAATGATTTTTCTTAAGGTTTAGGTTAGCCCAGGACTTCCCCCGGCATACCCGGTGAAGGGTTCTCAAAGGGCACTAGGAACTATGATGGTAGCTGAAGCCCATCATTCTCTTTCGCAAGGCACTTACTATTATTGGTTAAAACTCGATTCCCTATCCCTTTTAATATTTATCTGGATCAAACCCTAATGTGTTTTGACTCTCTCACTATCACACTCTCCACAGGAAAGATGATATTTCATCGATGCCGAGCAGCTCCTAACACAAGTCAACCAGCACGTTCCTCATCATGATTCCTAATGATGAACCTATTTCCACTCACCAAAAACAGTAAACCAAAAACCCCAGCTCCCTGTGTCCATTTCACATTCTATCACGATTTCTACAGTTTTACTATATGCAGACCAATCTAAGCTATATGATGTATACGATATGAGGTTCTCCAAATTTTTATCCAAAAGCCCTAAAATATTTATTGGGGGCCTATCATGATATATTTAGCCTAAATCCAGAAACTTGAAATTTTCCTAAATAAATTGCCATTTAATTAATTTTCCCAAAAATTGGTCCATGGATGATTTGAACATGAAGTACAAGATTTACTTATGATAAGACAATACAAAAGTTATGAACACTATAGGATAGCAAGATATCCGTAAATACCAAATTTCATAAGTTTTTATAAAGGAATTATCCTCCAAATAAATAATCCAAGGTAATTCAAACAAATAGGGGTAATGAAGGGAGTACCATAAATACTTGTCCAAAAATTATACAACAATCAACAGAGCTTTATTATGATCATAAAACCTTAATGACTAAATTTCATGCAATTCCAGGGTAAGTAAACTGTATATAAAAATATCTCAACCAAATCCATCATGGGGCACTTTGTGATGGAACTTCCTTGTAACCTCAACTAAACAACATGTAAATATTCTTCCAAGCTTCTTTATGCCCTAAAAAGTACTCTGGCTAAGTAACACAATTTTCCAGCAAGCTATAGTATTTATTTATTTTCTATTTATCAAAGTAAGGTGCACTAGTTTAATTTACACATGACGTACTAAAAAGAAATGTTCATCTATACCAAATAATTCACTAGTGCATCTACATGTTATTTGATCAGCTTTTCTAGAGTTTGAAATCATTCTAAGACATAAAAACCATAATTAAATCAATATCATAAAATAGGGCAAGATGAAGGCTATAGCTACAAGGACGAGCTACTGTTATCTAAACACCCTATCATAAATTACAGAGGTTAATAGCACTATAACATTACCCCTACCAAAATGTCAAAAAGATCCCAGGTCATATGACCCATTAAATAATCCCTAAGGTTTATAGACCTAAAAACTTACTAAGTGGTTTAAGTGGGTGCAAGTGTACCAATACCACCGAATCCCTACCTAAGTCCATCTAAGGGCATATCACCCCATGCCCTTCACAAACCCCCAAAGTTCAAAAATAGGGTTTGAACTAGGGTCCTAGGGAAAATCCACCCAAATCCACCCCATAATCCATGGGAGGGTGTTTACTGACATAACACATCAGAGAACCAAGTATTAACCTCTGTTGAGGTGATTTGGTCACCCAATACCACAAAGGGCATTTTACCCTAACTAACCCTCTTTGGGCTTATTCTATGGTTTACCAAATTCCATTCCAATTCTTCTCCAAAGTCAATCAAATTTTATACATCTTTATACTATAAACAAACCCTTTCCAAGCTATGGTATAACATTTACTTTCCCAAAATAACCCTTCATCTCTTACTTTCATTCCCAAAGTAAAGGTTTTTAGTCTTTTTCACTTTGCCGCCTTAATTTCCCGCTGGAAATTTTGGTCCCCGCTGGTAATAAAGTCCGAAGCTGAAACCTAAACCCGCAATAGTCCCCCGCGCGCCGCATTTCCGCTCTCTCTGCTCCAGGGGCATTCGTCGACGCACGCCTAAAGCCAGGTCGCCCCTCATCTCTGTCGGCAAAGACATACGCCTCCGCTCATTCCCGAACTCTGCGAATTGCTTCTTCCTCGATAACTCTCGACAACGACGGTGCCCGATTCTGCTTCTTCCTCGACAACTCTACGAACTGCTTCTTCCTCGATAACTCTCGACAACGACGGTGCCCGATTCTGCTTCTTCCTCGACAACTCTCCACAACGACGGTGCCCGATTCGTAGGTATGCTCTCAAGTTCGTATTATTTACTTGCCTCCGCTCATTCCCGAACTCTGCGAAGACTGAAGCCCAATTTTCTTTCTCTTCTAGGGCAGGGCCTCCCTTCGTGAACCGCCTCTTCATCGACAACGAACGTTCCTCCCTTGGCGAACTGCTTCTTCCTCGACAACTCGACAGCGAGGGTGCCCGATTCCTAGGTATTCTTTCATTCAATCTCTGTCCCAGTCATTTTAACCTATTCTTGAAGGGTATCTCTGTCCCGAACTCTGCTGTATTAGGAGGGTTATTTCACTGCTGCTCTCTTCTTTTTTGCGTGGGTGCGACATATTAGGAGGGTTATGTGATACGAGAGTTATGTGAATATTAGGAGGGTTATGTAATATAAATAACCATTCAGCATTGCTCAATTCCTTTGTCTAGTATAACTGAAAATCAAACCAGTCCAATTTCTAAGCCAAATTACTCACATGTTACTATGATGTACCCTAAATTGCTGGCAGAAGAATCTCTCAATCAAAAAAAGAAATGAAAAAGCCTATTCAACAATATTGTATTTTCACAAAATTTAGATATCAAGAGGATCGGCTAATACACAAGAATAGCAACAAGTCATTGTCAGTTCGGTTGGGGAAGCTATGTGTGACCATGAGTAAATGCAGTAGGGATCAGGTAGCTTGATATAGCAACTGACATTAAAGAAATTGAAAGCGATTGTAGTGGACTTGATTTCTTCAATCTTTCTTCATTGGATATTTGCTGAGAGGAGTCCTTTTTCTTTTTTGGCATCAAGTTAGATAAGATCTTCTTTTCTTTCTTGATAGTTTTTTTTAAAAAGGATTTGAGATGCCGATTTCACACATTTTCATTAACACTTATCTACTTGCCATTCAAATCACAAAATTGCAAATAAATGATTCTTAGAAATAACGTCAATATCAATAATAATTGTTAAGCGATTAATAATTTCCATCGCGGGCCTGGTACGGTCGCGCTTGGCCGTAGGGGCGTTGCCCCGTGTACCCTGTATGGAATTAAATTAGTTTACTTTTAACCAAGTGGTATTTCATCAAACATTCTTAGAAATAATGTCAATATCAATACTAATTCTTAAGCGATTAATAATTTCCCTCGCGGGCCTGGTACCGTGGCGCTTGGTCGTAGGGGCGTTGCCCCGTGTACCCTGTATGGAATTAAATTAGTTTACTTTTAACCAAATGGTACTTCATCAAACACAAAAACGATTACAAGTTTGAAAGAAATTAGATAATTTATGAGTTCATTACATCGCATCGCAAATGGTACTCATAAATTAGATAATTTATGAGTTCATTATTTTTTTGTTTTGGATGTCTTAATACAGTGTACCGGTTACTTAGATTTCTGATATTAGATTTCTGATCTTAAATTTGCAAAACAATCTACCTTCGAAAGAGAACTTATACTTCCCGCATTTCACACACTTTCATTAACACTTATCTACTTGCCATTCAAATCACAAAATTGCAAATAAATGATTCTTAGAAATAACGTCAATATCAATAATAATTGTTAAGCGATTAATAATTTCCCTCGCGGGCCTGGTACGGTCGCGCTTGGCCGTAGGGGCGTTGCCCCGTGTATCCTGTATGTAATTAAATTAGTTTACTTTTAACCAAGTGGTATTTCATCAAACATTCTTAGAAATAATGTCAATATCAATACTAATTCTTAAGCGATTAATAATTTCCCTCGCGGGCCTGGTACGGTCGCGCTTGGCCGTAGGGGCGTTGCCCCGTGTACCCTGTATGGAATTAAATTAGTTTACTTTTAACCAAATGGTACTTCATCAAACACAAAAAACGATTACAAGTTTGAAAGAAATTAGATAATTTATGAGTTCATTACATCGCATCGCAGACACTTGGAGATGGCCAGCCAAAATCATGCTGAGGCGTCGTCGTCATTGCCAAACCAGGGTGGGCCAGTCCAACGTAAAAGAGGGCCTCCTTCAACTTCGGCGGCAACCGCTGAGCAAACTCGAGAGTCGACCCGAGTACGTGTTAGTAATTGGAGACGGTCATTGACTGCAGAACAACGGAGTGCACTGAATGCAAGGAGAGCACAATCACGCTCAACGATGACTTTACCATCGGCCGTGGAAGTCCAACCAACACATCAAGAACCTCCAAATCAATCGAATGAAATTGAAGATGACAGTTCTGCGCCCACTTCGTGGACTGGACGTCGTAATATTGCAAGAAATTATCGTTCCTCAGACAATGTCCGCGTCTTCCAGCTACCACAACCGACGATTTGCCCTCACTGTGCAGCTCGATTATTCCACAAAGAAACCAAAAATTTATGCTGTAAACTTGGCAAAGTTATTTTACCTGCCATTCCTGTCTCCCCACAGTTGTTGGCTCTTTACACTGATCAGACAACAAGAGGGCATCATTTCAGGCAAAATATACGTGCATACAACCATGTATTCTCTTTCACATCCATGGGCGTTACACTTGACGAAACACTTCCTGCTTTCAACCAGGGTTTGTACACTTTCAGAGCACATGGGGCTATATATCACAAAATTGGATCTCTTCTTCCTACTCCTGGGGACAGACCACGATTTTTACAAATGTTCATCTATGACACCGAACATGAGACATCACATCGTTTGGCGGAAAATAATGGACTCGATACGGAAATATTGAATGAGATCAAAGATATCCTTGATACACACAACCCATATGTCATAACATTTAGACAAATTGCTCAACACCAGCAGTTACAGTCGTGTCAACTACTTATTCGTGAACGACCGTCTACCGACCGACAATATATCCTTCCTACCGCATCTCAAGTAGCTGCAGTGTTGGTGGGAGCTGAAGATTTTGCTGAGTCTACCGATAGGGACATCAAAGTCCATTCTACAAGCGGGCATTTGACTACAGTCAGGGAGTACGCAGGTTTTTATGATCCACTACAGTACCCACTCCTGCTCTCGCACGGTACTTTTGGTTGGGATTTGGCTTTACAGACGGATCAGGGGTTACGTGTTAGTTGTTGTGACTATTACGCATGCTTGCTACAGGTTATTAATTTCACGACTGTTGATTAAGAGCTTCATGTAATAGATTTTTAATTTCCTAATTTCGTATAGTTTGTGGCCTAATACAGATACGCACGAATAATTCATCAATACTTCTTCGCGGAGGACGACTGCTTCAACAATATGTTGTGGATTATTACATCAAGATTGAGACTCAAAAGCTCAGATGGATTAGCCTAAATCAAAATAAAATTCGTGCGGAGCTTTATCAAGGATTACAAGATTGCTTAAATGCTGGTGAAAATGATGCAGGTATATTTACTTGCTTATTCGTGCTTCTCAAACTGTTCTAATATATGCAGTTGCTGATTAACGTCTTTCATTTATTCTTTCTTAATTCTTTCATAATTCTGTTTGCTTAGGAAATATTGGGCGACGAACTGTCCTTCCGTCTTCCTTCATTGGCAGCCCTCGGGATATGTATCAGAGGTACCAAGATGCAATGTCAATCGTGCAACACTACGGCAAACCAGATATATTTTTAACAATGACATGCAATCCTAATTGGAGTGAAATCAAAAAATAACTTTATCCAGGACAACTTCCGCATGATCGTCCAGATCTACTTACGAGAATCTTTCGAGCTAAATATGAAAACTTAAAGGATGAGATCTTCAATAAAGTTATCCTTGGAAAGGTGGTTGCGCACGTTCACATTATTGAGTTTCAAAAGAGAGGTCTACCACACGTACATATGTTAGTTATTTTTGATGCCGAAGATAAATTAAATACTCCAGATGAGTATGATTCTTTGGTTAGCGCTGAGATACCCAATCAAGAGGCGGATCGCCCTTTATATGATGCTGTTCTAAAACATATGATACATGGACCATGCGGTCACTTTAAACCGAATGCACAATGCATGAAGAATTTTGTGTGCAGTAAGGGGTATCCTAAGTCTTTTGCAGAGTATACTATTCAAGGGAATGACTCATATCCTGTTTATCGACGTCGGAATGATAATAGTAGAACTATTACAGTTGGTCGTGGCATTGTGGTGGATAATAGATGGGTCGTTCCATACAACCCGTGGTTACTCTTAAGGTATGATTGCCACATCAATGTGGAGATATGTAGTAGTATTAAGAGTATTAAGTATTTGTACAAGTATGTCTACAAGGGACATGATTGCGTGTCATTTGAAGTTCGCCCTGCCCCTAATTATGATGAGGTGAGCAAGTACGTTGATGGTCGTTGGGTTTGTGCACCAGAGGCATTATGGAAAATATTTAAGTTTGAGATGACGAGGATATACCCTTCTGTTTTGAGATTGCAAATTCATTTACCAAATCAACATCAGGTTCACTTCGGTACTGGGGACACGATTTCAAGTGTCTTGGCAAATGAGAGGAACTCCAAATCGATGCTAACTGAATTTTTTCGTTTGTATAGTGACGACCAAGAGCGTGAGAAATACTTATATAAAGATCTTCCAAAATATTACAGATATTTATCTGCCGAGCGCAAGTGGATACCGAGAGTATCAAATCAAAAGGTTATTGGTAGAATATATGCAGTCAACCCAATGGAAGGCGAAAGGTTTTACTTACGACTGCCACATAATCATGTTAAGGGTCCAAAATCGTTTGAGGATCTAAAGTTTATCGGCGGTGTTCAATGTACAACCTTTAAACAGGCTGCAGAGCAACACAGACTTCTTGAAGAGGACAATAGCATTCGAGATTGCCTGGCTGAAGCAAGATGTTTTAGAATGCCAATTTCGTTGAGAAGGCTTTTTGCAACAATTTTGTTATACTGTGAACCGACATCTGTACAAGATCTGTGGGATGAGAATTTTGACAGTATGACGGAAGATTACACTTCAAGCAGCACTTCAAATAACACTTATAAAAAAGATAAGTTACTTCATGATTTAGATGACATCCTACAACAACACAAGAAAACAATAAAAGATTTTGGTTTGCCGGCCATAAGTGAAGGTTTTGAGGGTTTGCACCTCTTCTCTAGCCTAATAGAACATGAACGTTCGTTCTTAATATCTGATGATGACTTAAATTCAGTAAACTCATTTAATCCAGAACAGCTGTCTGCATTCAACATCATCAGTGCATCTATACGAAAACGACAAAATGCAATGTTCTTCTTGGATGGTCCAGGAGGTACGGGAAAAACTTACCTTTATCGAGCATTGCTGGCAACTTTCAGAGAGGAAGGGTTCATTATACTAGCCACAGCTTCATCGGGGATCGCAGCAAACCTACTCCCGGGTGGGAGGACTGCACACTCGAAGTTCAAAATACCTATCAGATATGAAATAATGTCGACATGCAGATTTAATAAGCAGTCTGATTTGCGTGAATTGATACAACAAGCCGGGGCAATTATTTGGGATGAGGCCCCAATGATTCATAAAAAGGCATTCGAAGCTGTGGATCGATCTTTCAAGGATGTCCTTGACGTCAATCAGCCCTTCGGCGGTAAGGTTATGATCTTTGGTGGTGATTTTCGTCAGCTGACACCGGTCGTCGTAAATGGAACAAAATCTCAAATTATTAGCGCAAGCATTGTTGAATCGTATTTATGGACGAATGTTCGCATTCTTAGCTTAACAATGAATATGAGAGCTCACGACGATCCACATTTCTCGGAGTTCTTACTGCGCGTGGGTAACGGTGATGAGCCAGCCGTTCTAAATGATATGATTCAGATTCCAACCTCCATGGTCATACCTTGGGTAGATGAACGCTCAATAAATATATTGATCGATGCAATATTCCCTGAGCTTGGTTCCCCAACAGATGTCAATTACATGGAAAGCAGAGCCATAATAACGCCTTTGAATGAAGATGTCAACAAAATAAATGAAAAATGTCTTGAAATATTTCCGGGAGAATACAAAACTTACTATCCTTTTGACTCAGTAGTAGATGACACTCGTAATTTATATTTGCCAGAATTCTTAAATTCAATAAATCCGGGGAATCTACCACCTCACGAGCTCAATCTCAAGAAAGGTTCACCGATAATGCTTCTTAGAAATATTGATCCAAACATTGGGTTGTGCAACGGAACAAGGCTTATATGTGTAAACTTTTCAAGAAATGTTATTGAAGCTGAAGTATTGAGTGGGGAGTTTAAAAGACACAAAGTATTTCTACCACGAATTCCCTTGAAGAGCGCAGAGGATGTTAAGATGCCCTTCGAGCTCACCCGAAAGCAATTCCCAATACGATTGAGCTATGCTCTAACCATCAACAAATCACAGGGCCAAACAATTTCAAATGTTGGAGTATATTTACCAAATGATGTTTTTAGCCATGGACAACTATATGTGGCATTGTCAAGAGGAGTTTCTACAAATAGCACTAAAGTGATGGTTAAAAATGGTACATTGGAGGAGCACGAAGGAGTGTACACTAGAAATGTGGTGTTCAAAGAAATATTCACAAAATTACATGCATCGAGCCAAATTACATAGATTGAGTGGATTAATGTAACATTTGTAATATTCAAGAACTACTTTTTCTTCTGTTTTTGTATTCAGTGTACTTTTATGAATATATTATGCATTGTATTATTTCTTCTAGACATGTTTGAAAGCTTTCGCAACCATTACCTCCGTCCACGATGTATATCTGGGACCACAAACGATTATGCATTGTATTACTTCTTCTAGACAAATGACGGCCTCAACAGGATCTTTCATTACAATCTTTAGTAGAGAGTGCTCCAGTGCTTCACGACTCCTTGCATCATTCAAGGTTTGATCTCCTATGCATCGTTTCCCTTTTTTTAATGTATATGTGAAATTTTTCTATAGCAAGTGCTTGATGTTAGATATTTAAATATATGTCCGCACGCGTGTCAGGCCGACTCAGAATAGGTTAACCGGTTCGTGTCACCCTAGGGCTTGCTTTACACTGGAAGTACTATAAATACCCATTCCATACTTGATGCTTCATATGTGTGGCCTCATCTACCTCTACAGTTGAAAGCTTGCAGTATGATAACTTACGTCGTTATTATGCATATATAATTTGAATTTTTACTTTGAGGGTTCATGGTGAATAAGGCATTGGATCGTTATGGTTCCGCAATTATAAAGATTTGAAAGTGCGTGTTTTGATTGTTCAGAAAATCAATTATAAAGATTTGAAAGTAAAAATGAGGGTTTGGTTTGGTTTACACTGGAAGAAATGGGGGGTTAGTTTGATATTGCCCTCCAAGTCAAATGACGCCCACACGACCAATGTCGCCCCCATAATAAATGGCGCCACCACGACAAATGGCGGTCAAACGACAAATGACGGCTTCGTGACAAATACCTCCCCCACGACAAATGACGGCCCCATAACAAATGATGGCCCCACGACAAATGACGATCACACGACAAATGTCACCTCCACGACAAATGTCACATCTACGACAAATGTTGCATCCACGACAAATGTCGGCCCCATGACAAATGTCGCATCCACGACAAATGTCGGCCCCGCGACCAATGTCGGCCCCGCGACCAATGTCGGCCCCGCGACCAATGTCGCCCCCGCGACGAATGTCGCCCCCGCGACGAATGTCGCCCCCGCGACGAATGTCGCCCCCGCGACGAATGTCGCCCCCGCGACGAATGTCGCCCCCGCGACGAATGTCGCCCCCGCGACGAATGTCGCCCCCGCGACGAATGTCGCCCCCGCGACGAATGTCGCCCCCGCGACGAATGTCGCCCCCGCGACGAATGTCGCCCCCGCGACGAATGTCGCCCCCGCGACGAATGTCGCCCCCGCGACGAATGTCGCCCCCGCGACGAATGTCGCGCCCGCGACGAATGTCGCGCCCGCGACGAATGTCGCGCCCGCGACGAATGTCGCGCCCGCGACGAATGTCGCGCCCGCGACGAATGTCGCCCCCGCGACGAATGTCGCCCCCGCGACGAATGTCGCCCCCGCGACGAATGTCGCCCCCTCGACAAATGACACCCCCGCGACAAATGTCGCCCCCTCGACAAATGACACACCCACGATGAATATTGCCTGCACGGGGTCCCCCGTGCACGACTGCTTGTAGTCTTATATTGATCCAAAGGGCCACTCACCAAACTTTGGGAGGGTTTCGAGGTCATTAGAGCTTTTAAATAATTGATAAATTGATTATTAAATATCTACAAAAACTATAAGAATATTCTTTTCCAAAAATTCCGATTTTTGGATATGTTCTAGATAGGTAAGCGTGACCCCCATCCAAAAAGTCAAATCATTTGGATGGCTGGATTGATGGGGGCAGTAAAAATAATCTCTGATCTAGCCAAGGTATAGACCTCACCAAAATGAGTGTTGTGGTCTGACCTGAAATCCAAATTAGTTCAAACTAATTTTAAATTAAACTAGACTCTTAGGGATACAACTTTCATGTAGACCACTATTACTGTAGGGGAAATGACGTATTTTTAATAATTAATTTAAAATAGCCCAATAATAGTTACAGAAAAATACAAAAATGAAATTTAAAATCCTAGATCTAGCACAAATCTTAAAGTAGATTCAAGGGCTGCTGACTTTCTTCTTCCTCCAGTGAAGGGCTGAGATTTGCTTGACCTGGTGCATCTCTCAAGCCATTTTCCCAGCCACCCATCCACCTCCCTGGCCGACCATCACCGCCACCACCTTTGTTGAGGTGGGGACAATCGTCAGGCGGCGGCACGGCCGCCGGAGGGGCGGTTTCTGGCGATACTGCAAGGTTACAAATCCGTGAATTTTTTTGAAAATCTCCTCTCCAATTGAGCCCAATTTCTCTCCGAATATATCTCAGGATCTAGCCAATGAAGAGAGGAGTAGAGGAGGAACAAATTGGAGGGCTGGAGGTGTAACGTCCCGAATCGCACTGTGCCCCTCGTGCGTGTTTTGAGTCAGGATAGCTGACTAGGGTTCATGGGGAGTGCTGACAACAGGGCAACACATGTGAAAAGGATTAGAAATTAGAAAAGCATGAGACACTGGTAGAGACATAGGCGTGTCCCTACCCATGTGTTTGTGAACCGAGCGGAACTTGACGAGGAATGTCGAGATCGGCGAGCTGTGTCGACATCATGTGACACGGGTAGCGACACGGGCGTGTCCCTACCCGGATGTGTCGAGTTACACTCGACAAGGCGTATCGAGACTGACGAGCTGTGTAGAAATCATGTGACACAGGTAGTGACACGGGCGTGTCCCTACCCATGTGTGTTGAGTTACACTCGACATGGCGTGTCGAGACTGACGAGCTGTGTCGACACCATGTGACACGGGTAGCGACACGGGCGTGTCCCTACCCGTGTGTATCGAGTTACACCCGACGAGAGGTGTCGAGATCGACGAACTGCCCGTCGACTTCGATGAATTAACATGGCACGGGTAGAGACACGGGCGTGTCCCTACCCGTGTTCTCCAGTCGACGATTTTGATCGAGATCGACGAAATGTTGAGATCGTTGAAATGCATCCCGAGAAGGACATGGACAGGGCACACGGCCATGTCATATGGACACGGGTCGGGACACGGGTTGGACACGGGCGTGTCCCTACCCGTTTCAAATATTGAACCGACATGGAAACTGTCGTTGCCGCTTCGCCAGGCAGGACACGGGTAAGGACACGGCCGTGTCCCTACCCGTGTCACTTTTCATATATAAGGGAACAGAAAACCGTAGCCATTTTCATTCCCTATTTCCTGTGAGATCTCCTAGTGATAGAGAAAACTGCTGGAGCAAGTTCTACAGGAGAAAATCTTCCATCACCGTAAAGGAGAAGATGCCACCAAGGAGAATTACGAGAACCATGGCCGGAAATGGATTAACCGCTGGAATCGATGTGAGTTTCCTACCCTCTCCCTTGGTGCTAGATCTGTAGATATCTAGGTGAGACGTCGACTCAAAAGAGTCTTGACATGTGAGAAGATGCTTTCTCTAGGGTGAGGCCAATCTGGGGCTTGTGCTCTTGGTTAGTGGTGTCTTCAACCTCTCCGATCTTCTATGTGGAGATGGGGGATGGATTCGTGAAGTGCAAAGGCCTCATGAGGGTTAATAAGGGTGGAGGAAATTCTGGAATGATTTGGGAATATCTCCTTGAGGAGGAAGATGAACTGATGCCGTTCATTCCGCCTTAAGATGCGTGCAGAATCTGTATTCTGCGCGCAGCGAATTTCGTGGCCATTTTTAAGCATGATATGTTCAGATCTGGGCTTTCGGCTAAACACGAGAGTTGAAGCCCTTGCAAATAACTTTCCAACGAATGGTTACACGACTTCAGGCGAAGTCTGTAGCCACAGGAAAGTCTAAACAAAAATGGCATTCAACAAATCCTGCATGCAGAAATTGTGTTATGTACGCAGCGGACTTCATGTCCGATTTCAAATAGGATAATTTAAAATTTGGGTTGAGGTCTGAATACGGAAGTTGTAGACCACAGAAAGACCTTTCCATCGTGGGGTTACACGTCTTCACCGGGTTCCTGTAGCTTTAGGAATCTCCGGTCGAATTTGTTGTCCAGATTCGAACTACACCTAAATTATGGGCTTATAAAATATGGATTTGGATTCGGTGTAATTAATATTGCAAGTTACTTGGCTTGGATGAACTCTTATGATTAATCATCTGTTGCGTGATTGATGCAGCTTATTAAACCGATTTCATATAATCACATTGTTTAACAAGCTTATTTAAATAAATTGACTTGATAGGAATTAATAGATTGTTACTTATGCGTATCATGTTCATAATAAGTCATTACCATTTGGAAAGAGTAATAGATCTATATATCCGCATCATGTTATATTATGTTATCATCATTTGGAAAGTCATATAGAAGAATACATCATGGCCATGAGTATGTTTGATTAATGAGTTGAGTTTAGTAGTCCAATACTTAGAGCGTCGTCTCCCTATGGGTAGTATTTTGAAGGGATGTAAGTGCGGTGTTGACCGTCACTTGTTTGGTTGTGTTGTGATAAGGCATGGATGGATGGTTGGGCTGTGTCCTCGTGCTTACTTCCGAGGCCCCTTCCATGTTATGTTGATGTGACATTTGCATGCGGTGTGAGTCGACACGCGGTGTCGTAATCCTGGGTTAAGTATAGTGTGGCAGGTCTACGGGCTCGCCAGTCGTCACACCGACGGGAGTCGACTGTTAGACCTTAGGCGGTTGGGCTGTGTCCTCAGTGTTCACGTCCCGCGGCCCCTTCCGTCCCAAGTGAACTATAGGACTGTGTCCTCGTGCTTACTTCTAAGGCCCCTTCTGGGTCACATAAGGTCAGATCGGGCTGTGTTCTTGGTGCACATCTACCCAAGACCCCGCTGGGCCGTAGTACGCATGAGCTTCGCTGTTGTGTTCTTTGTGTTGATGCGTACAGAGGCCTAGGTGAAGTAGTGTGGATACTCGCCTAGTAGTAGATGTGCCCGTTTTACTGTCACTGCCTGGCCACGGCGGCTGATGCCTGAGAGGTTAGCTACCTGCTCGAAAAGTGGGAAATATAGTCTGTGTCGACATAGTAATTGCATGGGTGTGATCATGGGTGAGTCATTGCATAGCATTCATAGCATTTCATAACATTGCACAACAAGATCCTCATCGTATAAGTTTGTATGGACACTCTTATTCGATGAGTTACCTTTATGTAACCCGATCCTTAACTTATAAGCTTGTATGGGCATTCTTTTAAGTTAAGTTACTTTCCTGATGTTACTTATACATGTTAGTTTGTTGTAGCTCTTTAATATTTGTTAGTTCATGTTATTGTTACTCTTACACTACTACCACCTGCTTGTACTTCCTTTACTTGCATACTTATTATATATTGTACTCTTGTTCCTTTTCCCCGCCCGGTGCCGAGGAGTCGCCGGGGGGGGGGGGGGGAATGTAAAACCACTTAGTCGTTTCGACTAACGGTTGTACGACTTCCTTTTTAGGAGGTCACGCCGTAGGTAGAGCAGCCGCAGACTACGCAGCAGGACAACCAGGCCAGGACGATAGGGCCTGATGTGACGGTGTCGTCGATACCGCCGGTTACAGATGTTAGTATTTTGATACTCTGATGTAGCCTGTTTGGGCAATGTTTAGTTGTACTCTGATATATTTTAGAAGCAAGTTTTAGCTTCTCATTTATTCATTTATTTGGACATTATTACTTAGTGTGGATTTTGACTTCTCTTGCTTATTATATTTGGTTGGGCTGGCATGTTCTATTGATATTGTTGTAGCCGACGGAATAGGCGTCTTGTGGTACAGGTTAGCCCGTGTGCTAATGCTACCACAAGGCGGCTGTTTCGGGCATAAGACCCCCCTTCGTGCCGTGTTTTGGGATCCGGGAGGGGGGGGGTCTTATAAATGGTATCAATTTACCACGATCCTCAACTAAAGAAGTCATTCAACAATGGTGCCACCCCCGTTTGATTAGTCAGTTTGGGGACAAACTGACTTAGCGGAAGCAGTGGTGTGCCCATATGTAATTCACGCTAAGTATGTCCAACTTTGACCTTAAATTAGCCAACCTGACCATACGTTTGCGTTTTATGTGTAGATTCCAGAGCTCGTTGAGCAGGTGAGAGGCACTCCTACGCCCTCCATACCCACTCCCACTCAGTTCCAACAATCTGAGTTCTGGCTGACGCTCACTGCCATCCTGGACGCTTTTAGGTCGCAGCAGCCCTACGTGCAACAACAGGACCCGAGCTTCAACTGGTTGAGCACCTTCCGGGCTCTCTCCCCTCCCGCCTACCTTGGGACGGAGTCAGCCATATATACAGAGGAATGGCTATACATGGTTCAGGAGTTGTTGGCTGGTATCCGTTGCCCGGCCAACATGGCAGTGACATTGGCGGTGTCTGTGTTGGACTGACATGCTAAGAGGTGGTGGAAGTCCATCATGGGCTCTTCCTTACAAGGTCGGGTCTACACAGAGATAAGTTGGAGTGAATTCTCGGGTTTTTTCTTGGAGCACTGATTGTCTCTTAGATATCTGCAAGGAGAAAATAACCAAACTAACAATCCAACAGGGCAAGTATACCTATCGAAATGCAGCTGGAGGACACAAGTGTCGTATTGAAATCCGGGAACCGTTAATTAAGCTTACTCACACGAAATCTATTATTTTATCGACGGAAAAATTAGGGTTTAGAAGAAAGCTAAGCGTACTAAAGGAAGAGAACTACTTGCAATGAAAGAGAGCTACTTGCATGAAAAGATAAAGAGAGCTAAAAGAGTTATTATACTAAAGCTTAGTAACGATGAGAGGAAAATGCACTCGATCAGAAATCACCTCGGCAAGAGTGGTTAGAAAAATACGATAAATAAACCTAAACTAATTAGGGTAAAGGTCCTTGACCGTGGAGGTTCCAAAAACACTGACACGCTTCTCTCGAAGGCCGTGCCGAACTGAGTTTAGGAAGGTCCGACCAACTCTCGCCTAAATCGGAGGCCTAAAACTCGCTTTACGCGGTGAACCCCACTATTGGATTTTGCTCCAATCCGGGAGATTTGAACGTCTGCCTCTCTCGAGGGGTGCGAACAACTCCCTTTACTCTTGAGTGCTCATTTCAAACTTTCGGCCTCTCGGCTAGCCCAGAATGAAAGCAAAGGTGGAGAGTATATATTGATGATATACCTCCATCCCGTGATAAATCAAGAGTAATTCAAGGCTAAAACCCTTAAAAGAAAAGGTAAGATTCAAAGCATCATAAACTAATCACTCGAACCTCGGATCATCAAGATCGAGTACATAGAGGTTTAGTTAATCATGGTGAAGTGGAAGAGGGTGGGGGGATGAATAGAAGAAAATAGTGAAAACAGAGTAGAAACGAAAAAGAAAACAACACTTCTTTATTAATGGAAACAGGGATCTTACAACTTAAAAACTAGAGATTACAAGTGCATGAAAGGTAAACTATACTATCATTAACATTATACTACAGAAAGAAGCTAGGAGCTAATACAGGGAAAGCATAAAACTAGAGCTAAGAACTAAAAATGAAGAGACATGCTTAAAAAAGTTCAAAAATACAAAGGACAGAACCTCCCCTCTCAATGCAAAAGGTGTCCCTGAACCCTTGGAGTTGGGCTGTATTTATAGAATTTTTCGGGTCGTGTCATGCCCCCCTGTCACGCCCTGGTGGGGCGTGACCCTGGGGCGTGACACATTCGGTGCGACTTTTTCGGGCTGGAATTTAATTCTGGCGAAGTAGCTGAAGTACATGCCCACAAATCACGCCCTGGTAGGGCGTGTACCTGGGGCGTGTTCTTTGCGGCGTGACTTTGTTGAGCTGAAATTTAATGCTGGAGGTGACGGGCGGAATTGCTGAAGTACACGCCCATATGTCACGCCCGGGTCAGGCGTGACCCTGGGGCGTGACACTTTCGGTGCGACGGTGGAGCGGGAAAAACGAGCGCGTTGCGGCGATTCCTCGGAGCCTGGGGACACGCCTCTGGAACACGCCCATGTCGGATGTGACACGGGCGTGACAGAGGGCGTGTTCACTAAGTTTCCACGGAATGCAGTTTCGGACCAATTGCTTCATTCCTCTGGGTTACACGCCTTAGGTACACGCCCGGGTAGGGCGTGACCTTGTGGCGTGTCACAGCAAAATTCGGCTGAAAGCCGTGAAAACCTGCAAAAAGCAGAAAAAATGCATTAGCGACAAAAATATATACAAAGGGGAATCAAAATAAGTACTTTACAAGACATGATTTGCTTTAAAACCCCGAAAATATCCTAATAAAATTGACTGCAAACCGTATTATCAAATTCCCCCAAGCTTAAGTTTTGCTTGTCCCCAAGAAAAGATATAAAGACTAGTTAATCATAAACAGTGACTAATTCAAAAAGTTTTAATCATACTTACACAAGTAATATGCGAAATTCTAGGTAGGGAGAATGTAAAACGTAAATCTAAAACAATTATTTTGGTATGGTTTAACTGTTATAAACTTTACTTAATAAAAATAAATCATCCAGAATTTTGATGAAATTCTTTAAATAGATTTAAGCAAGGCAATGAAAATGAAAAGAACGTATTGAGTTATTACTAGATCCAAGCAACGCATTATAATTATATCAATTAAATAACAAAAATCTAAGTTTAAATCCAAAACTAAAACTGATTTACTTTTCTTCTTTTCTTAGCAATAAAATTTAAAAAGGCGTGAATCAAAAGGACTTAATAGGACCGGAACTTTTGGTTTAGGATTATGAATAAGAGTGGAATTCAAATATAAACATGGAGGCTTAAAAATCACACTAAACCAAAACAACGAGTTTCAAAAAAAAATAAATTTATTTTAAACAAAATATGTATTTATAATGTTTTTTTCTTCGTTTTTTTTTCTTTATTATTATTTATCTTTTTATTTTTTTTCATCATTCATTTTTTCTCTTTTTTCAAAACATTGCTTTTGAGTACACTTTTTTCAACAATTTCTCCAAAGATAACACAAAATTTCCTAAAAAAATTTGCGTGATTAGATAGGTAGGAATTTGGGCTTTGGTGAAAATGAAATGCTATGTGGAGTTATCAAATGAATTTGGAAAAAAGGCTCAAAAGCGGCTAACTAGTGGTAAAAGATTTTAGGTTGGCAGGAAAGCTCAAACGTAAACAAAAATGGCCTAAATCATTTTCACGCTTTTTTTAAATTTATTTAAAACATAGAGTTGATAAATTTCAAAAAGCAAGTTCGAGATAATAAAAGAAGATTGATGAAATTATCTTGAAAATAAAAATAATATGTGACTTGGATCGTTCATATCTACTACGTTATTCAAAATTTGTTCTTACAAAAATTATCTAAAGACGAAAAGGAAAATAGTGGATGATAAATTTTAGAGAAAGTAAAGAAAATAAAGAACGGAAAACCATAATAGAAATGCACGTTTTAGAGAAATATTTCACCTTAACATGCTACCGTGAATTAGAAACACAGCATGGCCGACATTTTACTTGTGAAATAAGATAAAAAAATGATTAGAAAAATTATAATTAACTACGTTGTTTATAAAGAAGTTTGCGAAAAACAAAACATAAACATGGGGTACTTATTGAAATACCAAAATGCAGCTATATATATATTTTTTGGATTTTTTTTTTTGGATTTTTTGGATATTTACAAAAAGCAAAAAGGAGGAACTCATCCCCCAAGCTTAAAATCTACATTGTCCTCAATGGAGAAGGAGGTCGGAGAATGAGAGAAAAGTAAAGTACAGAAATGAAAGACAGAATTGAAAAACAGGTACTTCCCCGGTTTTATGTGGCAGGGAAAGGTGAGTGATGCCGCTCCTCCATGCGTGTGCTGTGGATCTTCATGAAACGTCGTCTGGTGGACTTTGTCATGGAATCAGAACCGTTGGAGCAGGCGATCGAAGTAGTTTCATCTTGCCGGAGCCAGTCGGGGCAAAAATTGTGAAATAAAAAAACAGAAAAAGATAACTTGGGTTGCCTCCCAAGAGCGCCCTTTGTTTAAAGCGTCGTTTGAGCTCGACGCATCAAAATAAGATTGTCCCAAATATTGTTTAAAAATAAAGTTCGAATAAAGTTCAAAGTTTATGAGAAAAATAAAGTTCAGATTAATCAAATGTCAGGACCGGAAAGATAGAGTTAACAGGGTTGAGACTGACACCATCACAGAAATACAGTTTAAGACGCTGACTATTCACTTTGAAAGTACCCTTATCAGGGTGGGAAATTAAAACAGTACCATAAGAAAAGACTTCTAAAACAGTAAAAGGCCCCGACCAACGTGATTTTAATTTACCCGGGAATAAACGTAAACGAGAATTATAAAGAAGCACTTGGTCGCCCGGCTTAAAGATTTTTGGGTGCCTAAGATGTCGATCGTGTAAATGCTTCGTCCGCTTTTTATAAAGTCTGTTATTTTCATATGCTTAAGAGCGCCACTCATCGAGTTCGTTAAGTTGAAATTTTCTAAAATCACCGACAGAGTGGGGATCGAAGTTTAAAAATCGTAAGGCCCAAAAGGCGCGGTGCTCTAACTCTACGGGTAAATGACACGATTTTCCATAAACCAACCGATATGGCGTACATCCGAGGGCGGTTTTGTACGCTGTTCGGTAGGCCCATAGAGCATCGTCTAATTTGGCTGACCAGTCTTTTCTAGATGTTGAAACAGTCTTTTCTAAAATTCTTTTTATTTCTCTATTCACTACTTCGACTTGTCCGTTAGTTTGAGGGTGGTAGGCAGTGGAAAGCTTATGAGTAACGCCATATTTAGTTAGGATTTTTGAAAATTGGGCGTTACAGAAATGGGAACCCCTATCACTAACGATAGCGCGCGGCGTACCGAATCGAGAAAACAATTTTTTTAGGAATTTAACTACGACTCGGGCGTCATTCGTAGGAAGAGCTTGGGCTTCGGCCCAACGCGAAACATAATCAACGGCAACTAAAATATACTTATTCCCGAAGCTAGAAGGAAAATGGCCGACAAAATCAATCCCCCAGAGGTCGAAAACTTTGCACTCTAGGAAATAATTTTGTGGCATTTCATTTTTATTCGAAATATTCCCCGACCGTTGGCAACTATCACACCTACTCACAAAGGCATGCACGTCTTTAAACAGGGTGGGCCAGTAAAAATCCACGCTTAACACTTTGTGAGCGGTGTGAGCAGCTTGATATTACCCACCTGTCGGTCCTTCATGCAAATGTTTAATAATATCTAATCCTTCATCAAAAGAAACACACCTCCTGATCACTTGGTCGGCACAAATTCTGAAAAGATGCCGGTCCTCCCAAAAATAGTTTTTCAGCTCAGAAAAGAATCTCTTCTTTTGCTGAGATGAAAACTCTTTTGGGAGCACACGAGCCACTAGATAGTTAGCAATGCGGGCAAACCAAGGAGAAGTAGATGTGTTAATTATGAACAGCTTCTCATCAGGGAAATAGTAATGAAAAGAATTTTCGTCTAATTGTTCTATAAACGGGTTGTCTAGGTGCGAAAGGTGGTCGGCGGCCAAGTTCTCGGCACCTCGCTTATCACGGATCTCTAAGTCAAACTCCTAGAGGAGTAAGACCCAGCGAATCAAGCGAGGCTTGGCATCCGTTTTAGAGAGAAGATATTTGAGGGCCGATTGGTCCGTAAAAACAATAATTTTCGAAAGAGTAATATAAGGGCGAAATTTGTCAAAAGCGAATACTACAGCTAAGAGCTCCTTCTCGATTGTGGTGTAATTTTCCTGTGCAGATGTGAGTGTTTTACTAGCGTAATAAATGGGGTGGAAGTTTTTGGAAATACGTTGACCTAGTACGGCTCCCACCGCATAACTACTCGCATCACACATTATCTCAAATGGAAGATCCCACACCGGAGCTATCATGATTGGGGCATTAACTAATTTTTCTTTTATTAAATTGAAGGCAGCTAGACAGAGGTCATCAAAGATGAATGGGGCGTCTTTTTCTAAGAGATGGGTAAGGGGCTTGGTGATTTTGGAAAAGTCCTTTATGAAGAGGCGGTAGAAACCCGCATGACCCAGGAAACTTCTTATAGCTTTTATGTTTGTAGGTGGCGGCAGCTTCTCGATAACTTCTATTTTCGCAACGTCTACTTCAATACCCCTTTCAGAAATTTTATGTCCCAAAACTAACCCTTCCCTCACCATAAAATGACATTTTTCCCAATTTAAGGCGAGGTTAGTTTCTTCGCATCGCTCTAAGACTTTTTCAAGGTTCTCTAAGCAACTATCGAAGGAATTCCCGAAGACGGAGAAATCATCCATGAAAACTTCCATAATGCTTTCTACGTACTTGTCAAAGATGGCGAGCATACATCGTTGGAATGTAGCTGGCGCATTGCACAATCCAAATGGCATTCTTCGGTAGGCGAAGGTGCCGAAGGGACAAGTAAACGTCGTTTTCTCCTGGTCCTCGGGGGAGATGGGGATTTGAAGATACCCCGAGAGGCCATCGAGAAAACAATAAAAGCTATGTCCAGAAAGTCGTTCTAAAATCTGATCAATGAACGGCAAGGGGAAGTGATCCTTGTGGGTGGCGTCATTCAACTTACGGTAATCTATACACATTCGCCATCCGGTTACCGTCCGAGTCGGGATTAATTCATTATTTTTATTACTTACTATCGTTATCCCTCCCTTCTTTGGTACTACCTGTACTGGGCTAACCCACTTACTGTCGGATATAGGATAGATAATTCCTGCATCTTACAATTTCATAACCTCGCCCTTAACTACGTCTTTCATGTTTGGGTTTATACGGCGCTGAGGTTGTATAGAGTTACGTGAATTATCTTCCATTAAGATTTTATGAGTGCAGAAAGATGGGCTTATGCCCTTGATATCATATATCTGCAAAGCAATAGCTTGGCGATGCTTTTGTAAAATTGAAAGAAGTTTATCCTTTTGTGCGTCCGTGAGGTAGGCCGAAATTATGACAGGCATCTTGGAGTCCTTTTCTAAGAAAGCGTATCGAAGGTGCTCTGGTAGTTCTTTCAGTTCCAAGGTAGGGGGGTTATCATACGAGGTTTTGGAAATTTGTTCTTTTTCAAAAACTATGTCCTCGAACACTTTTTTATATGTAAAATTAAAAGGGGTGTTTCTAGCGGCCATGGCGGCTTCGTGCAGTGATTCAGTTGGAAAAGTAGAAGAGGAACAAAAATCAAAAAATTCTTTTTCAAAATCAGAAAGGCGGGTGGAGGATTCTTCACTTAGGTGTAGAGATTCAGTTGGAGGAGTAGGAGAGGAACAAAAATTGGAAAATTCTTTTTCAAAATCAGAGGTGTGAGAGAAGGATTCTTCACTTACGGTATCCATGAAAAAATAGGAGTCATCATTAGCTAGTGTGTTCTTCATCGAGGGGGTGATAGAGAAAGTTACCTCATCGTCGCCCACTCGAAGGAAGAGCTTACCATTGCTTACGTCAATGATAGCTCGGGAGGTGGCAAGGAAGGGTCGGCCAAGGATCAGGGGAACCTCGACGTCTTCTTCGATGTCCAAAATGACAAAGTCCACCGGGAAGATGAACTTGTCAACTTTGACTAGGACGTCCTCCACTATTCCTAACGGTTATTTGACTGATCTGTCGGCGAGCTGGATACTCATGCGTGTGGGGTTGAGACTACCAATTCCTAACTTTTTAAACAACAAGAGGGGCATAAGATTAATACTCGCACCTAAGTCGGCTAAAGCGTGTTTGACAAAGAGATCACCAAAGACACACGGGATAGAGAAACTACCCGGGTCACTGATTTTCTTCGGTAATCCATTTGTCAAAACCGCCGAGCACTCGGCATTTAACGTGACATGAGAAAGGTTCTCTAACTTCTTCTTGTTGGTTAGGAGGTCCTTAAGGTATTTTGCATACTTCGGCATCTGGGATATGGCTTCGTGGAAAGGCAGATTTATGTTGATTTGTTTAAACATTTCTAAAAAACGGGTGTATTGATCATCCTGTCGTTGTTTATTAAGTTCGGAAGGTTATGGCGGGGATGGATTATTTTTAAAGGTGGGTGGTGGAGTGAGTTGTTTTTCATAAATAGGAGTGATAATTTCTTCGGCAGAGGGTGGAATTTTTAAAACGGGAACGGAGCTTTGATTTTTTAAAACGGAAGCGGAGATTGCCTCGGGCTCTTCACTTATCGTACCGGGAACTTTCTTCCCACTCCGAAGAGTTATAGCTTTCGCTTGCTCTCTCGGGTTGGGCTCGGTATTGGAAGGAAGAGATCCTACGGGTCGCTCAGAAATCATTTTAGCGAGCTGTCCTACCTGATTTTCTAAATTTTTAACACTTCCAGTTAAGGTTCTAATCGTAGCGTCATTAGCATTCATGTATTTTGAAAACATTTCCTCCAAATTTGGATGTTTTGGAAAACTTTGAGGAGGTGGTGGTCGTGCAGAAAAATCACTTTGCGGTGGCGGGCGCACAACATTCGATGGATTGCTCCACGAAAAATTCGGATGATTTCTTAACGCAGGATTATAACTATTCGGAAAATTAAAACCAGGAGGATGATAATTTGCAGCAGAAAAATTATTAAAAGCAGTTCTAGTCATATTATTTACATAATCCAAATGTTCGGCGGGAGGAGTTGCAGATTCCCATACTTGAGGGGCTGAGGCAGCAGTCATCTCCGTAATTTTTTTGCTTAATAATTCAACTTGCAGTGCGAGTTAGGAGACATTGTCCACTTCAAAGAGACCTGCAGGTTTGTTTGGGCGGGACCTAGGTACATTCCACTGGTAAGTGTTCATGGCCATGTCCTCAAACAGCTCAACAGCTGCTTCCGGGGTCTTATGGTTTAAAGTACCGCCAGAAGCTGCGTCTATCATTTGCTTTGTGCTTTGATTTAGCCCATTATAGAACATCTGCACCTGCAACCATACAGACAGAGCGTGATGTGGGCATCATCTTAATAATTCTTTAAATCTTTCCCAGGTTTCGTAAAGGGTCTCAGAGTCTATTTGTCCAAAGGCAGAAATGTCATTCCTAAGTTTTGCAGTTTTAGCAGGCGGAAAATACTTGGCCAAAAAGTTTTCAGTTAATTGCGTCCAAGTAGTTATGCTATTTTTAGGAAGATTGTTCAGCCACTGCTTAGCCTTAATTCTAAGAGAGAAAGGAAATAATCTTAGCCTAATAGCATCATTTGTGACACCATTTATCTTGAAGGTGTCACAAATCTCAAGAAAGCTAGCTATGTGTGCGTTCGGATCTTCATCTTGAAGCCCGTCAAATTGCACATACTGCTGCACCATTTGAATTATGCTAGGCTTCAGTTCGAAATTATTATTTGCTATTGCAGGGCGAACTATACTAGATTCTGTACCCTCGAGATTCGGTCGTGCATAATAGGACATAGGTCTTTGCACGGCTTCCTCTACGTTGGGTTCTTCCATTCTTAAGGTAGAAAATGACTCGGAATCCTCAACCGGCACTTGGGTAGTACGACCTTGAAATCGAGATCTTCTACGAAGAGCACGCTCAATTTCATGGTCCAGGTCCAAAATAACCGACGGACTTCCGCGGGTCATACACTAGAAGAAGAGAGGAGAAGAAAGATGAAAAAAAAATAAACTAGAAAATAAAAGAGCTAATGAAGTTCGAATTTTTTTTTGAAATAGATTTTTTTATGTTTTAACTCCCGAACTTCCCAAGGGCTACCCGGTGAAGGGTTCGCAAGGTACTAGACAAGATAGTGGCATTTAGAGCCACTTTGCCCTTTTCGAGAGAGTTAGGTGGTGTAGAAAAATTTGTGATGTGGGTTTCTATTAAGTAGGCGGTAATTAAAATCCAACCATTTAACTCCGAGCGAGTAGGCGGAAAATAAAAGCTACACTCACGTACTCGATAGAAAATTAAAACACACCCACTCTATAGAAAGTAAACACACTTTACTGAAATAAATCCAGCCATTTAACTCAAGTGAGTAGGCGGAAAAATTAAAAATACGCACACTCTACTGAAATAAAGCCTGCCATTTAACTCAAGTGAGTAGGCGGAAAAATTAAAAATACGCACACTTGCTTGAACAAAATCCAGCCATTTTACTCAAGTGAGTAGGCGAAAAAATTTTAAGAAGGAGGGTGAGAAAGAGAAGTGATAAAATTAATATATTCGTGTTTTCAATTTATCAACGAGCGTTGCTTCCCCGGCAACGGCGCCAAAAGGTTGATTGTCTCTTAGATATCTGCAAGGAGAAAATAACCAAACTAACAATCCAACAAGGCAAGTATACCTTTCGAAATGCAGCTAGGGGACACAAGTGTCGTATTGAAATCCGGGAACCGTTAATTAGGCTTACTCACACGAAATCTATTATTTTATCGACGGAAAAATTAGGGTTTAGAAGAAAGCTAAGCAAACTAAAGGAAGAGAACTACTTGCAATGAAAGAGAGCTACTTGCATGAAAAGATAAAGAGAGCTAAAAGAGTGATTATACTAAAGCTTAGTAACGATGAGAGGAAAATGCACTCGATCAGAAATCACCTCGGCAAGAGTGGTTAGAAAAATACGATAAATAAACCTAAACTAATTAGGGTAAAGGTCCTTGACCGTGGAGGTTCCATAAATATTGACACGCTTCTCTCGAAGGCCGTGCCTAACTGAGTTTAGGAAGTTCCGACCGACTCTCGCCTAAATAGGAGGCCTAAAACTCGCTTTACGCGGTGAACCCCACTATTGGATTTTGCTCCAATCCGGGAGATTTGAACATCTGCCTCTCTCGATGGGTGCGAACAACTCCCTTTACTCTTGAGTGCTCATTTCAAACTTTCGGCCTCTCGGCTATCCCAGAATGAAAGCAAAGGTGGAGAGTATATATCGATGATATACATCTAACCCGTGATAAATCAAGAGTAATTCAAGGCTAAAACCCTAAAAAGAAAAGGTAAGATTCAAAGCATCATAACCTAATCACTCGAACCTCGGATCATTAAGATCGAGTACATAGAGGATTAGTTAATCATGGTGAAGTGGAAGAGGGGGGGATGAATAGAAGAAAATAGTGAAAATAGAGTAGAAACGAAAAAGAAAACAACACTTCTTTATTAATGGAAACATGGATCTTACAACTTAAAAACTAGAGATTACAAGTGCATGAAAGGTAAACTACACTATCATTAACATTATACTACAGAAAGAAGCTAGGAGCTAATACAGGGAAAGCATAAAGCTAGAGCTAAGAACTAAAAATGAAGAGACATGCTTAAAAAAGTTCAAAAATACAAAGGACAGAACCTCCCCTCTCAATGCAAAAGGTGTCCCTGAACCCTTGGAGTTGGGCTCTATTTATAGAATTTTTCAGTTCGGGTCACGCCCCCCTGTCACGCCCGGGTAGGGCGTGACCCTGGGGCGTGACACATTCAGTGCGACTTTTTCGGGCTAGAATTTAATTCTGGCGAAGTAGCTGAAGTACACGCCCACAAGTCACGCCCTGGTAGGGCGTGTACCTGGGGCGTGTTCTTTGCGGCGTGACTTTGTTGAGCTGAAATTGAATGCTGGAGGTGACGGGCGGAATTGCTGAAGTACATGCCCATATGTCACGCCCGGGTCAGGCGTGACCCTGGGGCGTGACACTTTCGGTGCGACGGTGGAGCGGGAAAAACGAGCGCGTTGCGGAGATTCCTCGGAACCTGGGGACACGCCTCTGGAACACGCCCGTGTCAGATATGACACGGGCATGACAGAGGGCGTGTTCACTAAGTTTCCACGGAATGCAGTTTCAGACCAATTGCTTAATTCATCTTGGTTACACGCCCTAGGTACACGCCCGGGTAGGGCGTGACCTTGGGGCGTGTCACAGTAAAATTCGGCTGAAAGCCGTGAAAACCTGCAAAGAGCAGAAAAAATGCATTAGCGACAAAAATATATACAAAGGGGAATCAAAATAAGTACTTTACAAGACATGATTTGCTTTAAAACCCCGAAAATATCCTAATAAAATTGACTGCAAACCGTATTATCAAGCACTTTATCCCTACATCGGCCCGTGATGAGCTTGAGCAGAGGTTTCTTCTACTAAAGCAGGGATCAAAGTCGGTTACGGAATACAAGCGGGAATTCCAGCATCTCACAAGGTTTGCGGAGTCTTACGAGTTGGATGACAGAGGTTATGCCAAGCACTTCTACAAAGGGCTACGAGATCCCCTAAGGCAGTCCCTTTTGTTTATAGCGGATGGAAGCTTGGCGGAGATCATTGATATGGCGAAAAGATTGGAGGGCGTGTCCACTGAAACTATAGGGTGGAGCATCCAGTTCCGCAGCCGCTTGCGTTGCCTCTACCCCCACTACCTCAGCAATTTCAACAACTTGAAGGGCGTCGTGGGCTGGTTTGCTTCGAATGCAACTAGCCGGGCCACATCCGACGTTTCTGCCCGCAGCTATATGGGAACGCCCCTCCTTCTCTCCCTCCTGCTCTCCCTCCTGCTCTCCCTCCAGCAGCTCCACGAGGACGACGATATATGCATGGTCGAGGATGAGGACCGCGAGGAGGTAACCCCGGCCCTGCTAGGGATCAGGTGTACGCGCTTGACATGGCGCAGGAACGGAACCCACAAGATGTGATTGCAGGTATGATTTAATTAATTAACATATTTTCATGGTCTAACTTGAATTGATTAAGACTTACTAGACACCTAGCAATAAGTTTTGGTTGTTGGTACTTAGGCATCGTGATTATTGGCGGGAAGACGGCCTATGCGCTGTTTGATAATGGTGCCTCACACTCCTTTGTGTCCGAGGATTTCATAAAAGACATGGAGGGTGTATAGTACTTCACTGGCATAGCCCGACGTGTACGCCTTCCGTATGGCTCGGAGATGATCGCAACCGGCAAGTGCGAGTTGGAGTTATTTATTGATGGGAAGGCCTTTGATACGCCGGCCACGGTTCTGAGAATGCCGGAGTTTGACATCATTTTGGGCATGGCATGGCTGGACTGGCACTTCACGAGGATCGACTGCACGGAGACGCGGATCTATTTGAGACATGGAGAGTCTGACGTCATATTCCAAGGTATTGCCTTCGCGCCTCGCATGATGTTATCTTCCGTCCAGGTTGTAAAATCTCATATGAAGGGGGACGAGGTCTTCATGATCTGGTTCGAGTTGAGGGAAGAAGCATTGGAATTAAAGGATGTACGGGTTGTGCGGGATTTTCCCGAGGTATTTCCTGAGAAGCTACCAGGATTACCTCCGCATAGAGAGGTTGATTTCCAGATTAATCTAGTACCTGGTGCCAAGCCTGTATCCAAGGCTCCGTACAGAATGGCCCTGAAAGAACTCACGGAGTTTAGAGTTTAATTGCAAGAACTGGTGGAGTCAGGGTTCGTTCGTCCCAGTTCATCACCCTGGGGAGCTCCTGTACTGTTCGTGAAGAGGAAGGATGGAACCCTGCGGTTGTGCATAGATTATCGGGAACTCAATCGGTTGACGGTGCGGAACACCTATCGACTACCTCGGATCGACGAGTTGTTCGATCAACTAGTGGGAGCACATTGGTTTTCCAAACTGGATTTGTGCTCTGGATACTATCAGTTGAGGATTTGAGAAGGGGACATCCAGAAAATGGCCTTCAGTTTGAGATATGGTTTGTATGAGTTCACAGTAATGTCGTTTGGGCTCACAAATGCCCCTTCAGCCTTCATGAGCCTGATGAACAAGGTGTTCGAACCGTATTGGGACATCTTCGTCATTGTTTTCATTGATGACATCTTGGTCTACTCGAAGACGGAGGAGGAGCATGTCGAGAACCTGACCTTGGTTTTGAAGAAATTGAAGGAGCACGCCTTTTACGCCAAGTTTAGCAAGTGTGAATTCTGGCTTAAGGAGGTTGCCTTCTTGGGGGCATGTGATCATTGGAGCAGGATTAGCAGTGGATCCAGCAAAGATGCGAGCCATGAAGGAGTGGTAGCCCTTGAAGTCAGCGGCCGTTGTGAGGAGTTTCCTTGGACTTGCCGGGTACTACCGCAAGTTTGTGATAGGATTTTCAAAGGTTGCCCTTCCTCTTACCTCACTGACGAAGAAAGGTGTGCCATTTGAGTGGACTCCCCAATGTGAAGCGGCGTTCCAAGAGCTGAAGGATAGGCTTACCTCCGCCCCCATCCTTGCACTTCCATCTGGGAAGGAAGGATTTCAGGTTTACACCGACGCATCGTATCAAGGGATGGGAGCGGTACTGATGCAGCACGTGCACGTGATCGCGTATGCTTCAAGACAGTTAAAGAAACATGAAATTAATTACCCGGTCCATGATTTGGAGTTGGTAGCAGTGGTGTTCTCTTTGAAGGACTGGAGGCATTATCTATATGGCATCCATTGCGAGATCTTTTTCGATCACAAAAACTTGAAGTATGTCCACACTCAGAAGGAGTTGAACCTGAGACAACGGCGGTTGTTGGAATTTCTATGCGACTATGAGTTCACCATGAACTACCACCCCGGGAAAGCGAACTCAGTAGCCGATGCCTTGAGTAGAAAAGTGCCAGGCTCTAGCCCAGAGTCTCGGTTGATGAGTATGGAGTTGGCTCGGATGATCGAGGAGATGGAAATTACTCTAGTATTCAAGGCTCCTTCGGCAGAGTTTGCAGAGTATTTGGCCAACATGAGCATAGTTTGTGATATCCAGGACCGGATTCGGGTGGAGCAAGGAATGGATGCGGCCTTTGCCCCGGCAATTAAGGCAATTGAAGTTGGGACCACCGATGCGTACACACTAAAAGACGGCCTCATTAATTTTCGTGGCCGACTCTATATTCCCAAGGGCAGCAAAATCAGGGAGGATATCTTGAGAGAGGCACATTCCTCTCAATATTCTATACACCCGAGTATTGCCAAGATGTACGCCGGCTTACGGAAGACCATGTGCTGGCCAGGAATGAAGAAGGATGTTCGTTACTATGTTACATATTGCGAAGCTTGTCAAAGAGTGAATGCTGAGTGCAGGAGTCCCGGTGGTTTGTTGCAGTCGTTGCCCATCCCCGAATGGAAGTTCGAGGATATCTCCATGGACTTTGTCCATGGGCTACCTCGTTCCCGATCTGGGAATGATTCAGTGTGGGTTATTATTGATCGACAGACAAAGGTGGCCCGGTTCATTCCAATGAAGAAGGAAGCACACATGGATGTTTTGGTACGCCTTTTTGTGGAGCAATTCGTACGGTATCATGGTGTGCCCAAGATAATTATTTCGGATCGGATGGTCGGTTTACTTCCAAGGAGTGGAAGGCGGTACAGGCATATTTGGGCTCACGCCTTACCTTCAGCACCACATTTCATCCTCAGACAGACGGGCAGTCTGAAAGGACCATTAGGATATTGGAGGATCTGCTGAGATTATGTGTGTTGGACAGAGGAGAGCCGTGGGAAAGGCTCTTGCCCCTGGTGGAATTTTCGTACAATAATAGCCATCAGGCGAGCATCGGTATGGCGCCCCATGAAGCCCTTTACGAAAGAAGGTGCAGGACCCCCTTGTCTTGGGTGCAGGATGAAAATCCAAAGGCATTGGGAAATAAATATATAGATGATACTGATGCGGCGGTCAGATTGATACAGGATCACATGTTGGAGGCTTAAAGTCGACAGGCAAAATATTATGATAAAAAGCACTGGATGCTGGAGTTCCATGTGGGCGATAAAGTGTTCCTCAATATTCAGCCGATGCATGGAGTGTCGCGGGTACGTGGGGTGAAAAAGCTCAGCCCAAGTTATGTTGGGCCTTATACTATACTAGAAAGGATTGGCCTGTTGGCCTATCGGTTGGAGTTACCACCAGAACTAGAGAATCTCCACGACGTGTTCCATGTGTCGTCGCTTCGAAAAGCTCTATTGCGGCCCGACCAATATATTCCCACTACTGATGGTGCGGTGGCATCAGATAGGTCAGTGCGACTAGAGCCGGTGCGGATTGTTGACAGCGAGACAAGAACTTTTCGCCACAAAAGTGTACCCTTGGTGAAGGTGCTATGGTCTAATCATGGGAAGGAGGAGTACACATGGGAGCCATTGGATTTGATGCAGCAACGCTACCCGATGTTGTTTGCTCAAGGTAATTTTATTTAAAAGCATATGTTAAATTTTCGGTTATGCTTTTCTCCCCATAGACTAAGCCTGATTTCAGGGACGAAATCTTTTATTTTGTTTATAGGATTTGTAACGTCCCGAATCGCACTAGGCCCCTCGTGCGTGTTTTGAGTCAGGATAGCTGACTAGGGTTCATGGGTAGTGCTGACAACAGGGCAGCACATGTGAAAAGGAGGAGAAATTAGAAAAGCATGAGACACGGGTAGAGACACGAGTGTGTCCCTACCCGTGTGCGTGTGCACCGAGCTGAACTAGACGAGGCATGTCGAGATTGGCAAGATGTGTCGACATCAGGTGACACGGGTAGTGACACGGGCGTGTCCCTACCCGTGTGTGTCGAGTTACACTCGACAGGGCGTGTCGAGACTGACGAGCTGTGTCGACATCATGTGACACGGGTAGCGACACGGTCGTGTCCCTACCCGTGTGTGTCGAGTTACACTCGAGATGGCGTATCGAGAATGACGAACTGTGTCAACACCATGTGACACGGGTAGCGACATGGGCGTGTCCCTACACGTGTGTGTCGAGTTACACCCGACGAGAGGTGTCGAGATCGACAAACTGCACGTCGACTTCGACGAATTAACATGACACGGGTAGAGACACGGGCATGTCCCTACCCGTGTTCTCCAGGCGACGATTTTGATCAAGATCGACGAAATGTTGAGATCGTCGAAATACATCCCGAGAAGGACATGGCCAGGGCACATGACCGTGTCATATGGACACGGGTCGGGACACGGGTTAGGACACGGGCGTGTCCCTACCCGTGTCAAATATTGAACCGACATGGAAACTGTCGTTGCCGCTTCGCCAAGCAGGACACGGGTAAGGACACGACCGTGTACCTTCCCGTGTCACTTTTCATATATAAGGGAAGAGAAAACCCTGGCCGTTTTCATGCTCATTTCATTCCCTATTTCCTGTGAGAACTCCTGGTGAGAGAAAACTGCTGGAGCAAGTTCTACAGGAAAAAATCCGCCATCACCGTAAAGGGGAAGATGCCACCAAGGAGAATTACGAGATCCATGGTCGGAAATGGAGGAACTTCCGGAATCGATGTGAGTTTCCTACCCTCTCCCTTGGTGCTAGATTTGTAGATATCTAGGCGATACGTCGACTCAAAAGAGTCTTGACATGTGAGAAGATGCTTTCTCTAGGGTGAGGCCAATCCGGGGCTTGTGCACTTAGTTAGTGGTGTCTTCAACCTCTCCGATCTTCTATGTGGAGATGGGGGATGGATTCGTGAAGAGCAAAGGCCTCATGAGGGTGAATAAGGGTGGAGGAAATTCTGGAATGATTTGGGAAGATCACCTTGAGGAGTAAGATGAACCGATGCCGTTCATTCCGCCTTAAGATGCGTGCAGAATCTGTATTCTGCGCGCAGTGAACTTCGTTGCCATTTTTAAGCATGATATGGACAGATCTTGGCTTTTGGCTAAACACGAGAGTTGAAGCACATGAAAATACCTTTCCAACGAATGATTGCACGACTTCGGGCGAAGTCTGTAGCCATGGGAAAGTCTAAACGAAAATGGTGTTCAACAAATCCTGCATGCAGAAATTGTGTTCTGTACGTAGCGGACTTCAAGTCCGATTTCAAATAGGATAATATCAAATCTGGGTTAAGGTCTGAATACGGAAGTTGTAGACCACGGAAAGACCATTCCATCGTGGGGTTACACGTCTTCACCGGATTCTTGTAGCTTCAGGAATCTCCGGTCGAAGTTGCTATCTAGATTCAAAGTGCACCTAAATTCTGGGCTTATAAAAGATGAATTTGGATTCGGTGGAATTAATATTGCAAGTTACTTGGCTTGGATGAACTCTTTTGATTAATCATCTGTTGCGTGATTGATGTAGCTTATTAAACCGATTTCATATAATCACATTGTGTAACAAGGTTATTTAAATAAATTGACTTGATAGGAATTGATAGATTGTTACTTATGCGCATCATGTTCATAATATGTCGTTACCATTCGGAAAGAGTGATAGATCTGTATATGCGCATCATGTTATATTATGTTGTCATCATTTGGAAAGTCATATAGAAGAATACATCATGGCCATGAGTATGTTTGATTAATGAGTTGAGTTTAGTAGTCCAATACTTAGAGCGTCGTCTCCCTACGGGTAGTATTGTGAAGCGATGTAAGTGCAGTGTTGACCGTCACTTGTTTGGTTGTGTTGTGATAAGGCATGGATGGATGGTTGGGCTGTGTCCTCCTGCTTACTTCCGAGGCGCCTTCCATGTTATGTTGATGTGGCATTTGCATGCGATGTGAGTCGACACGCGGTGTCGTAATCCTGGGTTAAGGATAGTGTGGCAGGTCTACGAGCTCGCCAGTCATCACACCGATGGGAGTCGACTGTTAGACATTGGGCGGTTGGGCTGTGTCCTCGGTGTTCATGTCCCGGGGCACCTTCCGTGCCAAGTGAACGGTTGGGCTGCGTCCTCGTGCTTACTTCCGAGGCCCCTTCCGGGTCACACAAGGTCAGATCGGGCTGTGTTCTTGGTGCACATCTACCCAAGACCCCACTGGGCCATAGTACGCATGGGCTCCACTGTTGTGTTCTTAGCGTTAAGGCATACAGAGGCCTAGGTGAAGTAGTGTGGATAGCCGCCTAGTAGTAGAAGTTCCCATTCTCCTGTCACCGCCTTGCCACGGCGGCTGATGCCTGAGAGGTTAGCTACCTGCTCGAAAAGTGGGAACTATAGTCTGTGTCGACATAGCAATTGCATGGGTGTGATCATGGGTGAGTCATTGCATAGAATTCATAGCATTTCATAACATTGCACAACAAGATCCTCATCGTATAAGTTTGTATGGGCACTCTTATACGATGAGTTACCTTTATGTAACCCGATCCTTAACTTATAAGTTTGTATGGGCATTCTTTTAAGTTAAGTTACTTTCCTGCTGTTACTTATACATGTTAGTTTGTTGTAGCTCCTAAATATTTGCTAGTTCATGTTATTGTTGCTCTTACACTACTGCCACCTGCTTGTACTTCCTATACTTGCATACTTATTATATATTGTACTCTCGTTCCTTTTCCCCGCCCAGTGCCGAGGAGTCGCCGGGTGGGCGGATGTGAAACCACTTTGTCCTTTCGACTAACGGTTGCTACGTCTTCCTTTTTAGGAGGTCACGCCACAGGTAGAGCAGCCGCAGACTACACAGCAGGACAGCCAGGCCAGGATGATAGGGCCTGATGTGACGATGTCATCGATACTGTCAGTTACGGATGTTAGTATTTTGATACTCTGATGTAGCCCGTTTGGGCAATGTTTAGCTGTACTCTGATATATTGTAGAAACATGTTTTAGCTTCTCCTTTATTGATTTATTTGGACATTATTACTTAGTGTGGATTTTGACTTCTCTTGCTTATTATATTTGGTTGGGTTGGCAAGTTCTATTGATATTGTTGTAGCCGGCGGAATAGGCGTCTTGTGGTATAGGTTAGCCCGTGTGCTAATGCTACCGCAAGGCAGCTGTTCCGGGCATGAGACTCCCCTTCGTGCCGTGTTTTGGGATCCGGGAGGGGGGGTCTTACAGGAGGCGGGTCGATCTTCGAGTTGCCATGGCCGATTGTGGAGCTAATCCGTGCTCTGCAACTACACAGTCAACTTGCTCGACTCCTTCAGGTAAAGAGTGGAAATGCCTCCTCTTAGTCCAGGGATGCTTTTAAGATCATCAGTTGGGGGGAGGGGAAGGGCCTAGCGTGAAGTGGCCATTAATGACCTTAACGGTGAATTTCGGCCAAGGCTTTAGCCAACTGAATCCAGCCTCTGAACAGCCTGGAAATCCCTTTAATCTTCTCCAATTGATGGGGGGGGAAGATGATCCTTGTGTTTGGAGAGGCCCTAGGCCTCCCTTGGCCATGGATGGCCTTCACTCCCCCCACTTTCTCTCTCCTCCATTAAAGGAAAAGTGGAGCTTTCTATCTCCTGCCCATTAAGGCTGAATTTGATCTCTTCTCCAGCCTATTGGCATGCCACTAACTCATATTAATAATAAAAATGAGGTTAGCCCAAGTGGGGGAAATGGGCTTGAGCTTGGGTTAGACCATTTAGGCTAATTTGACCTAACCTTAGGGTAGAGTTGACCTTGGTCAACATGACCATTTGGGTTGACCCCAATGTGTCCTTGGTGACCCATTGGCCTCCACTAAGGTCTAGGAAGACTTGGATAGGGTTGGTTGGGCATCTTGAAGGTCACTTGACCCTTAGGGTACTTTGACCTTTTTAGGGTTGTAGTTGACTTGAGTTACTTAGCCTCTTTGGTTGACCCCAATGGGTCCTTGGCGACCCATTGGCCTCCCTTAGGGCTTGGGATAGTCTAGGTGGGTCCATTTGGCCAAGGGGAGGTCAGTTGACCATGTATGAGCTTAGATTGACCTGATTAGGGTTTGGGTTGACTTTTGTCAACTTGACCATATTAGTTAACCCCAGTTGGTCCCCATGGATCTAATTGACCATCTATCAGGTTAGTGATGTTGTGGTGGGGTCATGGTGTCATGGTGAAGCCCTATGGTCATCCTAAACTATTATTTAGAATTATATTATTTGCAGACCATGGTTATTTCCAACTTCATGCATAAGCTCACTTGGTTTTCTTGGGCCTCCTAGGGTTTTGTCATGACCTAGTCATGACAAAACCACTCTTAGGGGTCTAGTTGGAAATGAGATGTTACAAGATGAGAGGAAAAACAGGACTCTCATAGAAGCTGGGAGAACATTATTTAGTGACACTTCTCTCCCTGAATAATTGTGAGCTGAGGCAGTTAATACTGCAATTCATGTGCTCAATAGGGCTTCTATCCCCAAAGGCCGCAAGAAGACTCCCTATGAGATCTTGAAGGGTAGAAAACCAAACATGTCATATTTCAGGATCTTTGGTTGCAAGTGTTTCATCCTGAACAATGGTAAGTCAAAAATGACTAAATTTGCTGTCAAATCCCATGAGGTGATTTTTGTTGTGTACAACAATAATAGTAGGGCTTATAGAGTCTATAACTTGAGAAATCAAGTTATAAAATAATTTTTCCATGTAGTGTTTGATGAGTCATGCAAGATTGACAGTGAGCTATCAAGCTCTTTGCCTAGCTCTGCAGGTATAAAAGTCATGAAGGAAAAGCTCTCCATCAAAGATAAAGATCCTGATATGCAAGAAGAATGTGAAGATAGATGTTGTCTAGAGGAAGCACAGGACAGTCTAGCTGGAAATGAAGACCAACCTTCTGAAGAAAATGGTAATCAGCAGGAAGTAGTCAGGCTGCCACCAGCAGTCAAATATCTGAGAGATCATCCTTCAGATAAGATAATTTGTGAGGCTAGCCAAGGTGTACAGACCAGAAGTAGGAGTCTCAACAAAGCCCTCTATTCCAGCTTCATTTCATAAGAAGAGCCCAAGAAATTTGAAGAAGCAAATCAAGATCAATTGTGGATTGGTGCAATGCAAGAAGAACTGAACGACTTCTAAAGGTGCAAGGTCTGGAAGTTGGTTCCCAGACCAGATGGACACAATATCATTGGTGTCAAGTGGATTTTCAAAAATAAACTTGATGAAAATGGCATTGTAATAAAGAATAAAGCAAAACTGGTGGCCAAAGGTTATAAACAGGTAGAGGGGATTGATTATGATCAGACTTTTACCCCAGTTGCAAGGTTGGAAGCAATCAGACTGTTCCTTGCATTTGCAGCCTTCTAGGGATTCAAGGTATTTCAGATGGATGTCAAGTCTGCCTTCCTGAATGGAGACTTGAAGGAAGAGGTTTATGTAGAGCAGCCTCTAGGTTTTGTAGATTCTAACTCTCCCAATGTTGTATATAGACTTAGGAAAGCTCTTTATGGGCTCAAGCAAGCCCCAAGAGCATGGTATGAGACATTGTCTATCTTCCTCATAGAGAATAAATTCTCAAGGGGGAAGATAGACAAAACCCTATTCCTAAGGGAATCTAAGGGCAAGATCATCCTTGTCTAGATTTATGTTGATGACATAATATTTGGCTCTATTGATGACAACCTCTGGAGGATGTTTGCAAAACTTATGCAGGGGAAGTTTGAGATGAGTAGTATGAGTGAACTGAAATTTTTCTTGGGACTCCAAGTAAAATAGACTGATGATGGTGTATTCATATCCTAGTCAAAGTTCACTAGGGAGATAATCAAAAAAATATGGCATGGAGAATGCTTCCACCATAAGAACTCCCATGAGCTCAAGTATGCCTTTAGGAAAAGATTATCCAAGGAAGCCTATTGATCAAACTCTCTATAGAGGTATAGGTGGCTCCATTCTCTACCTCACAGTAAGTATGCCTTACATTATGTATGCAATATGTGTCTGTGCTAGGTATCTGTCCTGCCCTAAAGAGTCTCACAACACTGCTGTGAAGAGAATCTTGAGATATCTTAAGGGAACCCCAGATCTTGGACTATGGTACCCCAGGAAAGGGGAATTTGAACTAACAGACTATTCAGATGTAGATTTTGCAGGCTGCAAGGAGGACAGGATGAGCACTTCAGGCTCCTGTCAATTTCTAGGTGGAAGGCTTGTCTCTTGGAGCAATAAGAAACAAATGAGTGTTGCAATATCAATAGCAGAGTCAGAGTATATTTCAGTTGGAAGCTGCTGTGCTCAGTTGTTATGGATCCAGCATCAACTTTAGGACTATAATATTCAGATAAGTAGAACTCCACTCTTTTGTGATTCTACTAGTGCAATTTCTATAGCTAGGAATCCTGTCTCCCATAGCAGGACTAAGCATCTAGAAATTAGGTATCATTTCATTAGAGAACATGTAGAAAGGGAAGACATCTCCCTTGAGTTTGTCTCCACAGGCAAGCAAGTGGCTGATATCTTCAGTAAGTCATTAGATGAAGCCAAGTTCAATACATTCAAATTTAAATTAGGTATGTTGAATCTTGTGTAGCTTCAATTCTCTCCTCTACCATATGTTGCATTGTTTATTTTGCAAGTAGAAAACTCTCTTCCTCCAAATTATGAAGATAGTGTGCAACTATTGAGGGGGAGCTAGCCCAACTGAATATGAAGAGAGCTGAACTGGATTGAGTCAAAGTAGAAGATCTACTACAGATGGATAAGAGGTGAAAAACCCCAGAGAATGCTCCCTATTGCAGAAGTCAAAAAGGGGGAGGATAGAGTCAAAGGGAGTCAAAGGGATAAGAAGAATAGACAGGTGAAATAGTATGGCTGGCAGCATGATAGGGGAGTAAGTAATTCTCCACAGGCTGGAGAAATATGGTAACTTTTCTACACTCTATAATGTTAAATATTATCTATGATGAATATGTTCGGTAGTCAATGACCTGTATTGTTTTGACTTCTTCAAATAGGGGTAGATTGTTGGGTCTATTGATTCCAATATCGCATATTTATAAGTAGTCAAACGGGTCAATGACATACACACATAATGTATTTGATGTGTGTCTTAGTTCTTGAATGCAGGTAGTCCATGATTGGAATGGTGAAGAAAATAAGTTTAGTGGTAAACTCAAAATTCGTCGAGTTCAGATCGCAGTTCGTCGAGCTCAGCTCACATATCGTCGAGAACAGGTCGACATTCCTCAAGAGCTAAATACAGAGGCTTAGGATTCAAAGTTTGTCGAGATCTTCTCGTAGTTTATCGAACTCAGCCCACTGGTCATCGAGCTCAGCTCAACATTCCTTGCGATAAGCTCAAGAGCTCAGGATTTAAAGTTTGTCGAGCACAGCTTGAAAATTATCGAGCTCAGTTTGCAGTTCGTCGAGCTCAGCTTGCAGATCGTCGAATGCGGCTAAGGCCAGAAAAACATACTAAGGCAAAAAGTGCTGAGACAGCTGTGATTGCTGAGAAGAAAGCGCTGAGACCTCTTAGAAGGAAGAGTTGAGACCGCTGAGAAGAAAGCTCTGAGACAGAAACTAGTCTCAGCTGGTAAGAAGGAAGCGTTGAGACGGCTGAGAGGAAAGAGTTGAGACAGAAGATTGTCTAAATTGTTAAGAAGAAAGCGCTGAGACAGAATCTTGTCTCAGCTATTAATAAGAAACTTCTGAGACCGCTAAGACAGAACCCCTGAGACAAATCCAGAGAAAATTCACAAGTCCAGAAGCACTAAGAGCTAAGATAGATGGCGTTGATTGACTTAACATCACTCAACACTTTATGAAGTTCTGGAATATTTTCTATGTCCAGATGGAGATAACCATTGCTGACATCATCAAACTCAAGTTGCAGGAAGCTGTTGCGGGAAAGCTGCAGTGGCGCTGAAAGCTGCTTTGTCATTTTCTGATGGAGGTGGCGCTCACCAATCCTTGTCTGGCCCCACATACAATTATGTCGTTGATTCAAATCAATGCATATAAAATGGAAAAAAGAAAAGGGGATTAGGGTTAAGGGAACAAACCCAAAAAATACAAAAAGAAAAGTAGAGGCGGTTGGACATATTCTTCTCCATCAAGCTTGATAGCTCATGTCCAACAGAGATAGCCTGAAGGCAAAGGAAGATAACTGAAGCTCTTCAAGTTCAGCAAGATAGTTCTGTGAAGAATAAGGTTGCTGATTCAACCATTCAGCAAGAAGTTAGCTGTATGAAGGGGCAGTCATCCTTCAATAGTAAATAGCTGCCCTCTTGTGTAGTAAAGAAGAAGTTAGCTCTAGAAGATGACTCATTCCTTCTACAGCTAGTGGGCTGGACTTATATCTGCTCAGTCCAGCAAAGTAGACTCAGAGATTTATCTCTAAGTCAGTTATTTTATTTTTCTTAAATTATTTTATATTGACTTCCTGTTGGATTTAGTTTATCTGAATCTGAGTATAGGGCACTTTGTGCCTGAGGTAGGTGACAAATTAGTCACCGAGGTAGGTGCCCTGTTGGTGTACTGAGGTAGGATCCAAGAGTGGATCTGAGATGCAGGGCTTAATTGCCTGAGGTAGGAGAGTGCTACTATCTGAGGTAGGATCCATGTATGGATCTGAGGTAGGCCTGTCCTCCCAACCAGAGTGTAGGGTCTTGTGCCTGAGGTAGGTGACTGGAGAGTCACTGAGATATAGGTGACAAGCGTGTTACTGAGCTATAGGCCTTGGAGTAGACTAAGTTGTGGGTACCTGGAAGGGTACTTAGTGTAGGAGTGTTGCAGCACTCTGAGTGTAGGGCTGTGTGCCTGAAGCTGTAGGGGTGAAGAGCCTGAACTGTAGGCCTTAGAAATAAGGCTGAGGTAGTTGATCAGTGGTTGACTGAGCTATAGGAGCTCTATAGGGCTCTGAGGTAGGAACCCTTGTGGTTCTGAGTTTGGATTCTGTGAAGAATCTGTGTATAAGGCTGAGGGACTGAGGTGTATGCTCTGAGGAGCATATTAGTGGAGTTTGTGCCTAATCGAACAAATAAGTTGCATAGGTGGGAGAGAAAGTGGGTGTACCCAATTAGGGAACTACAATAAATCTTTTTGTGTTTGCTGTGGTGCTTATTTTCTTTCTTATTGCAGGAACTAAGGACAAGCTCTAGATAGATAAATCAAAAATCAACAAAAGAACTAAAGAAACTTCAAAGACCTATTCACCCCACCCCCTCCTCTAGGTGATTAGCTAACCTTCAGTTAAGCAACATTCACATGCTTTATATGATAATCCTGCTGATGATTCTGATGATTATAATTATGTGTCAGATGACTCTGAAGATTCAAATTGTAAAAAGATAAAATTCAAGAAGAAAGTACCATAAAAGGCTGCACCAAAACTACATCCCACTGCTAATACATCTTATTACATTCTGCATAACATTACTCTCACTCAGATACTCCCAATTGGATGAGAATTTCTAAGAATGAATAAAAGAGAAGAAAGAAAATGAAGAGATATAATTCTCCTCCTAAGAAGTCTTGGAGAGGACCTCCTCCTACTGCAGCAGAATTAGCTGGAAATACTTCTCAAGTTCAAAGGTCTGCTTCTTATCAATTCAGACCATCTTACAACAAACAGCAGCACAACTCTCAAAGTAGCAGTCAACAACAAACATTTGAAAGAAAGCAACAAGACCAAGCTAGTCAAGAATGGCCACTATCTCCAAGATATGATCCTGAAATGGATCCAAATTCTAGAATGGCAAGATTTAATAAGTTGATTGCTCTTTCACAGATCAAAAAAGCCACGGAAGAAGGCAAAGATACTTCTAAATATTCAACTATGACTTCTTTCAGAAAGAAAGAATTAGATAAATATCAGGTACAAAAATATTTCAATGTTGATTCTTATATGTCTTTAAATCCTGAAGCAGTTGTGTCAAGATATGCTTCTATGAAAGTTCTTGGAGCAGAAGACATGAAGATGGCTATAAGAGAAGTAGCTGATCCCAATAGAGAGATAATATTCACTAAACCATCTTCTGAAACTTCACAGGATGCTACAAAGAAAGTTTGACAGATTTTCCATTTCTGTTCTTTTTGAACCTAATTAATATTTGTTGTAAATATTTCACAAGGCACCTTGTTTATATATCTGCTGAAACATTATATTTCTGCCAGATATTATTTTATGCTTTGTGATTTTTTTCTTTTATGTTGTTGGAACCCCACCTATGTTTAGGGTTGATTTGGGCTAGATTCACTATTAGGATTATTAGATGACCCAACATGTATAGTCAAGGGTCATAGGTTTTTATCAGTGTCAAGGTCAGTGAACAACCTAGATTGTTTGATTTTCACCTTCAGAAGACTTAGAGACAGAAGACCTCTAGATAAAAGCAGTTTTCTAAGAGACAGCAAGTCATTCGAAGATTAGATGAACAAAGCTCGACTTTCATCGATCTCATATCGACGAACTCAGATTTCTTGTCTGAGTTGAGTTCGACGAAAGCCTAGCTGATATCAATGAACTATGATCTCACCTCAATAGTTCATCTCGACGAAAGACTATCTCTGTTCAACGAACTTGGAGCTCAGTTTGGCAAGTTAATTTTCTGGTCAACGATCTTGGAGCTCAGCTCGACGAAGGAGAGGTTTCAGTTCGACGAATTTGGATCTCAGGTCGACCAGAATTGACTGAGTTCAACTAATTTCTCCCTGGTTCAGTTCAACTATTTCTCAGAGTGATTTCAGTTCGACTAAGGCAGATGATTTTCAAATATGATTGTAATGCTTTGATAATTAATGCATTATATTCTTATGAATATAGCTGTTCCATGGCAGCATTAATTATGGTCTTCACAGAGTTATTACTTGGCTTATTTTATTGGTATAGTTTGGGAAACTTATTAAACACAAATTCCAGTCGTTCAACTCTCAGAATTTCTGCAGTCAGTCAGGGAAAGGAATTCAAAATTCAATGGCTGAGAAATCTGTATGGAATATATATAAGGAATATTTTTCTTTTTCAAGATACAACAACAACAAGAAAGAAGGAAATCAGTCGGCTGTGATAGAAAGAATTTTCTACATAATACTAAAAGAAGAATAACTCTCAGACAACTCAATTTCTTCATCAGTTTTTGCTTCAGTGCTTTCAAGAGACAATCCATCAACATCTATCTAAAAGACTCCTGAAGATCAATAAGTAATCTGAAGGCATATACACTGAGCAAAGCTTCCATTCTACTGAACTATTCTAAATCTCAGGGGGAGCTTTGACAACAACAGCATCCATTAGTCTTCTCAGAACATTGAGAAAGAGAAGACAATATTAAATTTCTTTCTACTCTACTGTAAAAGGATTTCTAACTCTCTACAAAAGTTATCCCTTTGGTTGTTAAGTCTCCTGATCACAAGACTTAGTTTGGTTTTTGGGCACCTGATCAAAAGTTCAAAGGGTTGCTAGATCTCCCTTAAAAATAGATCGTGTGGTGACAGGGTACCTGAGCAAAACCCTTTAGTGGCAGGGCACCTGATCAAAAACATATAGTGGATTCGTACAGGGGTGGTAGAAGAGTAGATGTACCAAGGTTTATTAGGTACCATTATAAATTTCCTTGTGTCATCTGGTTGTGCTCTATTCTTTGTTTTGTTGTCCTATGATATACATATTTCCTTTTCTTACACATATAAATATATATATATATCACCTATTTTACTCCACCATAAAAATAACTCAAAGATTTTTTAAAAAAAAAAACACTCTATTCACCCCCTCCCCCTCTATTATAAATGTCAACCTGAATATTCTTATATCTCCAGTTTTAATTATGTGAAGAAAAAAGGACCCAAGGTAACATGGGTCAAGAATAGCTAATCTATTTCATTGCAGGTGAAAGACTATCCCACCACAGAACAACAGTGGTATCTGGACAGTGGCTATTCAAAACACATGACTGGAAATAAGTACAACCTAATCAACTACAAGTCAAAATTGTAACACCCCCATCTGTCGCATGGCATATAACAGAAGGTTCAGCTGGAACCCGACGCCATATACCACAGACAGTCGGAAGGGATACTAAATGAATAATCAAACAAACCAACTAAGACTACTCGTCCTAATCACAGAGCATTCTAGCGGAAGATTTTAAAGTTGAAAGAACCCAAAATTAAATCCAACTATATGAATGTCCACAGCTACAACAACAGGAATGAAACCCCAAATACACAGAAACGGGTACATGGCCTTATGGCCTTACAAATGTTCACTTAATAAAGAGTGTTTTACATACATCAGCTCGCAGGCCGGCCACACATGATAAATATAAAAAAAACAGCTATTCTACGGCCTTCTAGGGCCAGCACAGCAACATGGGCTCCAGCCCGCTATTTGGCGCTTTGCCCCGCAGCACCTGCAAGCACATACCACCGCACGGTGGGAAATAAAGCAACGGTCAGCTAAAAGCCGACCAAATTATAACGACCCCGCCCCTTACTCGGGACGGCGGTGCTCTTTCCCTGCATAACATTAGCCCAACAATATATATATCGCAATTATAATTCGCCACAGATGTAGGCTCGCACGTCCATACACCCCGTGCACTCAGGGCACATTCATGGTGAACCCTGACCCATCAGTGCATTCACCACCACCCCCAGGATGGCAACAACATGTGAGCATTTAGCCTTTCTGACCACCGTCTAAGGCTCCGACTATGCCAACGGCCAGTCCCCGTCTTCGGGTCTCTCGCACCGAACCACATAGCCTAGGTCCAATTCCACTTGCCCGTTGCTCACGTCGCATGTCCAATTTAAGTCCTTTGCGCGGGCCAAGCTTCTCTCGGATCCCAAATTTTCCAAAACAATCTCATAACCCAGTTATGATCAAGGCCGGTTCCCAGACCGCCAAGTTAGCAGAACACGTTTCCGCTCAGTTTTTCGGGTGCGCCTTGAAGCTAACCTCCAAGGATCCCTGCTGCAATCTACCGCGTAGAAACCCAAAAAACCCAAAACACGGAGTCTTCTCCGGCAAAACCACATCAAATGCAACATCACCGATCCAGACAAAACACGTCCGGGTAGGCCTCACACACAATGCCTATGCCCGTACTTACGATTCCGGGCTCTATATGCAATATAAGGGGGACTATTCACGTCAACCCCAAGGAACACCACGCACTCACCGCATACTCGCGGGAGCGGGGTTCCTTATGCAAAAGAAAGAGCTTCAAATGCTCAAGTTGAGAATCATTACCCTTGTAGTCCGTTTTGGCGCCATGGAAAAACTATGCTGTTAGAACTCTTCGCAATGACCTTCCCTCCACGGATCCGCTCTCCGATTTCGAAACGGTGCTCCGATGCTCCGCCGGCGGCCGGAAACCTCCTTCTTCTTCCTCTTCTCTCTCACTTTGGAAGGGAGAACTTTGGAGAGAAAATGGGGAATTAACCTCCTATTCCCGGCCTTAACAGAGCAGGATTTCATCTGGGCCGTCGGATCCTAATTAAAGAAAATGAACGGCTCAGATCTGCACAAAATTCTCCAGACCTGGGCCGAACACGGCTTGACACACGGCCGTGTCCCAGGCCGTGTGCCTCGATCCAGGCACGATCGTCGAACTTAAAAACCCACACGGGACAAGACACGCCCGTGTCTAATCTGACACGCCCGTGTCGGGTTCCTCGACATGCCCGTGTTCGTGGGCGTGTCACGTATAACCGCCGCGGCAACGGACACGACCCATCAGGACACGGGTAGGGACACGGGTTGGTACACGCCCGTGTCGGATGACACGCCCGTGTCATCCGGCCGTGTTTCTGGCCGTGTCCTTCTCGGGTTGAAAACGGCCAAAAATCACCAGCCAGACACGGCCTTGGACACGCCCGTGTCCTAGGCCGTGTACCCCTACAGGCACCAAAAACCCTTTTTTGCGACCGACTCGCACACAACTTTCGGGGCGTTACAAATCTCCCCCACTTAAGGAATTTCGTCCCGAAATTAAGCAAAGGTACACAAAAGCTAAATGATACCTGAGTGGAATAACTCGGGGTATTCCTCCAACATAGCCTGCTCTCGTTCCCAAGAAAGCTCCTCACGTCCGCAATTATCCCAACGGACTTTAACCATTCGGACCTCCTTGTTGCGGAGTCGTTTGACTGCAACATCTTCAATTCGTACTGGCTTGACCCTTGTTGTTAACTCATAATCAACCGGTACCTAATTGTCCGTAACGATCTGCGAAGACTCTTGCACTTCCTTACGCAACACCGATACATGGAATACGTCATGCAGCCCACTCAACTCCGTCGATAGCTTCAACCTATACGCCGCCTCGCCAACACGCTCCAGGATTTCAAATGGTCTAAGGTATCTCGGACTCATCTTCTTCAAGCGTCGAACCCTCGATACACCCTTGAACGGCTTGATCTTTAAATATACCATGTCGCCAACGTTGAACTCCACATTTCTATGTTTGGCATTGTAATACTTTGACTGTCTATCCTGAGCAATCTTCAGCCTTTCCTGAATTGTCCGTATCATTGAAGTGGCATCTTCCACCACTTGACGTTTATACAGCTTTGATTCGCCTGCCTCCAACCAAGACAACGGCGTACGACACTTCCTCCCGTACAAGGCTTCGAAAGGCGCCATTCCAATACTTGCCTGAAAGCTGTCGTTGTATGCAAACTCCACCATGTACAAGTGATCCTCCCAATGCTTCCCGAAATCTAGGACGCACATGCGAAGCATGTCCTCCATAGTCCTGTTGACTCTCTCGGTTTGGCCATCTGTCTGCGGGTGAAAGGCTGTGCTGAACTTTAGCTTAGTACCCAACAGACCATGCACCAACCTCCAGTCATTTGACGTGAAGCGTCCATCACGATCACTAACGATACTGCGAGGCACACCATGCAATCGTACAATGTTATCCACGTAGAGTTTGGCTAACTTTTCCACAGGATCCTCCTTTCTCACTGGGATAAAGTGCGACACCTTTGTCAACCTATCCACGACCACCCAAATGGCGTCGTTTCCCTTCTGTGATTTCGGCAAAACGTGCACAAAATCCATAGATATGTCGTCAAACTTCCATTCTGGGAGAGGAAGGGATTTCAAGAAACCTCCGGGCTTCTGGCATTCCGCCTTCACTAATGCACAAGTACGACACTTGGCCACATAAAGTGCCACATCCTTCTTCAAACCCGGCCACCAGAATAATTTCTTCATGTCTCTATACATCTTTGTGCTTCCCGGGTGGATTGAGTACTTGGTATGATGAGCCTCATACATCAATTCCTCCCGAATACTATCCGCACTAGGAACGCATAGATGACCGTCCTTCCTTAGCAACCCATCTTCAACCACAAACTGGGAATTTGACCCATCCAAAGCTTCATCCAAGATTTGCTTCATGCTGCTATCCTGAACCAAAGCCCACCGAACTCTATCCGCTAGATCACACTGCACCTCTGTCCAAAACAGTTTCTCCTCGGCACTAGACTGCTTATCGACGCAAGATATCTCTAATGCCTCCAGCTCTTGGACCAATCTCTCATCATGTACTGATAACCAATTGGCTTGTGCGGGAATCTTACGACTCAACGCATCCGCCACTGTATTTCCCTTTCCAGGCACATAGTGTATCTTGAAGGTGTAGTCCCCTAAGAACTCCATCCATCTCCGCTGCATCATGTTCAGATCCTTTTGGTCCAATAGGTACTTCAAACACTTATGATCGGTGTAAATATCGACCTTCACACCGTATAGATAGTGCCTCCAAAGCTTTAGAGCAAATATCACGACCGCTAACTCTAGGTCGTGGACCGGATAATTTCTCTCGTGAATCTTCAATTGTCATGAACCATAAGCTATCACTCTCCCATGCTGTAGCAGGACACAGCCCAAACCACTGCCCGAGGCATTACTATAGATCTCGAACCCTTCGGTTCCACTTGGCGAACATAAAATGGGCGTCGTGGTCAACCGCCTCTTCAATTCTTCAAAAGCCTGTTCGCACTCCGAAGACCACACAAACTTCTGATCCTTTCTTGTCAACGTCGTGAGTGGTAGTGCTATCCGCGAGAAGTTCTCTACGAAGCGCCTGTAGTAGCCAGCAAGCCCCAAAAAACTCCGGACCTCTGCCACTGTAGTCAAAGTAGGCCACTCCGGTATCGCCACTATCTTCGCCGGATCCACAGCTATTCCTTCTCCACTGACAACATGACCAAGGAACGCTATCGAGGATAACCAGAATTCACACTTGGAGAACTTTTCATACAACTGACTTTTCCTCAATGTCTCCAACACCATGTGTAAATGCTTGTAATGATCCTCCTCGCACCGCAATACACCAGAATATCATCGATGAATACTATCACGAACTGATCCAAGTATTCTCTGAACGTCCTATTCATCAGATCCATAAACACGGATGGCGCATTCGTCAACCCAAACGGCATAACCGTGAACTCGTAATGCCAAAACCGCGTACTGAATGCTGTTTGGGATCTCGCTCTGCCTTATCCTCAACTGATAGTAACCGGACTTCAAATCTAACTTTGAATATACAGTTGATCCAACCAACTGATCAAATAGATCGTCAATCCTCGGGATTGGATATTTGTTCTTCTCCGTAAGTTTGTTCAATTCCCGATAATCGATACAAAGCCGCAAGCTCCCATCTTTCTTCTTAACAAAGAGAACTGGTGCACTCTAAGGCGACGAACTTGGACGCACATAACCTTGCTCTAGAAACTCTTGGAGTTGCACCTTCAACTCTGCCATTTCTCTTGGAGCTATCCGATAGGGGGAGCGTGACACCGGTTTGGCACCCGGTACCAGCTCTATAGTAAAGTCTATCTCCCGCTGAGGAGGGGCTCATCGGACATCATCTGGAAACACATCAGGATACTCGGACACAACTGGGATGCTGTCCAAACTAGGCTTAGGCGTCGAAGTCTGCACTAGAGTGACATATAGTTCTGCCCCAGACCGAACTGCCTTGAACATCTGAAGGGCCGACATCAGAACTTTCTCTGACCCCTTCATGCCCGCAAAAGTAGTCTCTTGATCAGTGTCCAGACCCAACTTAACTTCTTTACGGCTGTAATAAATACATGCACTTTGCTCCGAGAGGCAATCCATACCGAAAATTACGTCGAACTCCACCAACGGTAGAACCAATGCCCGCAAATCAAACTCCCGGTCTCCAATCCAAATCTTCACAACACAAACCCTATCCGCACGCATTGAGCACCCATTAGGCAACAACACATCCAACTTGTTTTCTGCCATCGAGAACGGAACTCCGATGCGCGATATAAGTTTTTCGGACAAGAAGGAATGTGATGCTCCCGTATCAAAAAGGGCTCTCACCGGAAACCCAAAGATTAACACAAAGACTAGCACTAACAAACGTAAGCTTACAAATACAAAGGCAACAACTATAAAAGTTAAATCACTGTAATTTAACTCATACCTGTCACCACGTCTGCTTGCTTTATGGCCTCCTGCAGACCAAGGTTGTAGACTCTAGGCTGGGCTGGAGCATGATGGGATGCGGTTGACTCCACCGTCTTCCCTTTCTCCTCATAAGTCGCTCCAGGCCTCCTATCGGACTTTGAACGTCCGCTCCAACACTCCCGAGCAAAATGCCCCGTCTTCCCACAGTTGTAGCAAGCTCCTGGGACTCGACTTGTAGTTGCCCCCGATGCATCAGCCGAAGGGGCTGAGTTCGAAGTCCTCTGCTTCTTGTTCCATCTGCGGAAGCCTGTCTTGTTACTTGGCACCTTGTACTCGGTCTTCCTTTCTCCTGGGTCCCTCTTCTCTTGAACTTTCTTCGCAACCTTTTCCAACAATCGGGCCGAATTGACCAAGGCTAGGAAGCCCTGCGCCTTAGGCCCAGCAAGGAGTAACTGTAAATCGCCTCGAAGACCCTCATAAAATCGGTTGGTCTTCTGATGGCGACCACCACCAGGACGGCCAAGTTGATGATGATGACGTACATGGCGCTTTGGTTGATCATGAAGTTGCGGCGGATGATGATGATGATGATGGCCCACCGGCTAAGGACTTGCGGCGCCGTGGCGGCCACGGCTACAATCTTCGTCCACGCCACAAGAATTAACTATTTTCATTTATATTAATAATTAATTAATTAAATAATAATTAATTAATTAATTATTAGTTTTTTATTTATGGCTTGCATTTTAATATGTTGACTTATTGGTGTGCAATTAGCACTTGTGTTGTAAGGCCTATATAAGGCTAAAACTCTAATTAGAAAAGCTGATTTTCATTGTTGCCAAAACTTCTCTAACCTAATTTGACTCCCCTCCTTTTCCCTCCTCATAGCCGCCTCCCCCCTTGGGTTTCCTCCTCCAAAAGCCGGCCTCCTCCTTTCTCCCCTTCCAAGATCTCGGCCACCATCTCTCCCCTCCTCCTCCGTCAATCTTCCTTTAACTCTCTATCACACATCCACCCCACGAAATTCTCCACTTATCTCATCCTAACCGACCATCCTTGGAGGAGACAAATTGATTGCAAGAGTCAAAGGCCTTGGGTGAAACTTCACGGTGCAAAGCGGGGAAGACGATCGAGTTTCTTCATCATTGGAGCCTCTCTCGTGGGGTTCAACGGAGAGTGATTATTTTCTAGTGGAACCAATATCCCGGATCTACTATTCCGAGAGGGGTAACGAAATTTCTACCAAGAGTTTTTTCTCTTCTAGATTGTTTTGTGTGGTGGACGATTTCTTGCATGACTTTCGAGATAACGAACGAAATTTCGCGGCGTTTCTTAATAAATTTGTGAATCTATTTTTCGTTCGATTTTTGCATACTCTCGGGAGGATTGGCGAACCTCGTTATTTCTTGTTGGGGAAAGATCAACCGTTTCGCGAATCGGAATTTTTTTTGGTGGATCTTTCTTTGGTACAACATCGCTCGTGCGGACACGAATATTTGTCCTTTTGGCTTGATCGGATCTCGGCATCTAGTCGTGGTTCGATCTCTAACGGCTTGGCTAACCGAACGTTGGTGTGTAAGATAAATAAAATAATTGGTATTGCTGCGTTTTCGTTAGCGTGTAACAAGAGATTGTTAGCGTGGCAAGGGAACACTTGACGCCATCCGTATCGGATCTTAATTCGTGTAGGCTCGTAGGACGACGCTACATCAATTTGGTATCAGAGCCAGGTTGTGTTGATTTCTCAATCGACACCATCCTTACGCTTTCCGGTCGTAGGGCGTCGACCCACACTTGGTCGTGCACGTTGCGTATTAGATAACGAAATTCAGAATTTTCGTTTTGGGCTGCAAATAGCAACATCGAAAAAAAAATTTTTCTGCAGAAAATTACAAAAAAATTCCTGAATTTTCTCCTTATTTTTCCAAGCAAAAAGGTCTAAAAAAATATTTTTGTATTCCTACTTTATAGGTCTCCAAAAATTCATCTTTTATAAAATATCTGGTCAAAATCCCTGGGTGTCCTGTAGTTCATGCGCACAAGGTCTGGTACGGAATATTTTCCCTCCACCTCTCACATGGCCGACCACCATGATGATGAGCACGCTCCTGCAGCGATTGCGGAGCTTCGGGAAGAGTTCAACGCTAGGTTCGATGCACTCACCCAGTTAATACAAGGGTTGGCCGTAAATCAGGCGGCGCCTCAAAATCCCGGCTTTGGGATAAATCGGCAGGGGCCCCCACCACAGCCCGCCAACCAACGAGACGAAAGACAAAACCACCATCGTGATCAGGACGATGATTTCAATTTAACTAGGACCGTGCGACTACATCCACCATCCTACGATGGAATGGGAGAACCTCAAGTTTTCCTAGATTGGATCATGGAGATCGAGTGCTACTTTGAGTGGCACAACCTGTCTGACGGTGATAAGGTACGAGTGGCACGAATGAAGCTTCTAAGTAGGGCCAAGACGTTCTGGTTGAACGAAGAGAGGCGAATGGGTACCGTGAATGGAGTACCCCCAATTGGGTGGGCTGCCATGAAAGCACTGTTAACTGACCAATATGTCCCCGCGTATCACCGAACCCAAATGTTCGATGAATTAGCCACCCTTCGCCAAGGGGACAAATCGGTAGCGGAGTACATGGGACTAATTAAGGATATGATGGTGAGATGTGACGTCCGGGAAATGCCCGAAGTAACACTATCACGTTTTCGTAAGGGACTCAGGCCGGATATCCAAGGCAAGCTCCTGCGCTACGGTCACACGGATCTTAACGCAACGTTTAATGCAGCTTTGGATATAGAAAAGCACTATGCCTATAAGTCCAAGGGACGAGCTTTCCAAAAAGAAAAATCCATTTTAGGACCCCCACCCTCATCCTCCGTGCGAGACAAAGGAAAGTTTCGATCCACAGATTCGAACTCCGTGGTCGTTACCGCTAGGAACATCAAAAATCCCTCGGGTGAGAGAGTTCCAATAGGCCGTCTTAGTAAGACTAACGTCACTTGTTATTCATGTGGAATCCAAGGGCATTATGCTAGTGAGTGCCCCACTAAGGGCAAACCCCTAGCCCTTTTAGGCTCCACGTCTGATCCCGCAGAGATCGTTTATGAAGCCGGTACTGAGTCTGACGCCGAGCCGAGTGATATTGATGACGACTCTTTCATGATGGTTATGCGATGTATTCTGAATACACCGCGTGCGACGGACGATTACAACCGGACGAATATCTTTTCGGTAAATTTTAAGCACGGTGACAAGTGGTGTAAATTAATAATCGATAGCGGTAGTTGTATGAATGTCGTTTCGGAGAATGCCATCACTCGAATGCACTTAGTCACTGAGCCGCATCCGCATCCGTATAAGATAGCATGGGTGAACAAAACGTCTATCGCAGTTTCTAAAAGATGCTTGGTACCGCTTACGGTGAAGAGCTATGTCGATAAGGCGTGGTGCGATGTCATCCCTATGGATGTATGTCACGTTTTACTAGGACGACCATGGCTTTATGATTATGATGTGACCCATTTGGGCAGAGCCAACACATACGAGTTCAAGTTCAATGGTAAGACCATTGTTTTGAAGCCCACACCACCTAAAGACCCGTCGATTATTTCCAAGGACACAGTGGTGCCCGCGGAAAAGAAAGTGATAAGTTTTATAAGTAGGAAGGAGTTAGAACGCGAGACCTTTCTAGATGGTGTCATTTATGCGCTAGTATGCCTACAAGTAAAGGAAGATTCACCGTCTTTAGAGAACCTACCGTTATCTTTGCGCACATTATTGGAAGAGTATAAGGACGTCTATCCGGTAGATTTACCTTCCATGTTGCCACCCATCAGGGATATTCAACACGAAATTGACTTCGTCCCGGGCTCGTCCCTGCCCAATCTACCCCATTACCGACTCAATCCCTCCGCACATAATGAACTTCAAATATTAATTTCCGACTTATTAGCAAAGGGATTTATCCGCCATAGTAAAAGCCCTTGTGCCGTCCCGGCCTTGTTGGTCCCGAAGAAAGATAAGTCTTGGAGGTTGTGTGTAGACTACCGGGCCATCAACAAAATAACTGTCAAGTATAGGTTTCCCATTCCTCGTTTGGACGATTTGTTGGATATGTTATCCGGTGCCACCGTGTTCTCAAAATTGGATTTAAAGAGTGGTTACCACCAAATAAGGATACGGGAGGGAGACGAATGGAAAACGGCCTTTAAGTCTAAGGATGGGCTTTACGAGTGGTTAGTGCTAGGAGAGGGACTCACTAACGGACCAAGCACTTTCTCACGGTTAATGACCCAAGTTTTTAAGCCATATATGGGTAAATTTGTCGTAGTCTATTTCGATGATATTTTGGTGTTCAGTATATCGCCGATCGATCATGAAACTCATTTGCGGACAATCCTTACTACACTGCGACAAGAGAACTTATTCATTAATTTTAAGAAGTGCGTGTTCGGTGTGACTTCCGTGGAATTTCTAGGATACATAGTGAGCGCTGAGGGTATACATGTTGACCCTAAGAAGGTCCAAGTGATTAGAGAATGGCCGGAACCGCAAAATATTAGGGAGGTTAGGAGTTTTCATGGATTGGCCACGTTTTACCGACGATTCATTCGCAATTTTAGTAGTATCATGGCACCAATCACTGAATGTATGAAGAAGGGTGATTTTAAATGGACCAAGTCGGCCACTAGCGCGTTTCAAATGATTAAGGATCGGATGTCCGAAGCCCCCCTACTACGGTTGCCGGATTTTACTAAAGTGTTTGAACTATCATGTGACGCTTCGGGAATAGGAATTGGAGGAGTATTAAGCCAAGAGGGACATCCGGTAGGATATTTTAGCGAGAAACTAGCGAGCCCAAAATTAAATTATTCTAATTATGATCGTGAGTTTTATGCCGTGATACGTTGTCTCCAACATTGGCGACACTATCTCATATCGAAAGAGTTTGTGATCCTCTCGGATCATGAGGCGCTAAAATTTGTAAACTCTCAAAGTAAAATTAGCCCTCGGCACGCCAAATGGGTCTCCTATCTTCAGGAGTATACTTTCATTATTAAGTACCTTAAGGGTACGTTAAATCGCGTGGCGGACGCCCTTAGTCGTGTCACTCTATTATTATCTAAAATGGAGGTGAAGGTAATAGGATTTGAACGCATTAAGGACGAGTATGTCCTATGCCCGGATTTTAAGGATATTTATTTAGCCGCTCAGGAACAGGCTACCTCGACTATTTCGGCATACTACATTCAAGACGGGTATTTATTTAAGCATACACAATTGTGTATTCCCCGCTCTTCACTACGCCATTTCATTGTCTGGGAGCTACATAGTGGAGGGTTAGGGGGACATTTCGGCCGGGATAAAACGATCATATTAGTGGAAGATAAATTCTTTTGGCCGGGGCTTAAGCCAATGGTCAATAAAATCGTAGGGAGTTGCCGCGTATGTCAGTTAGCGAAGGGCAACAAAACCAATGCCGGTCTTTATACTCCACTTCCTATTCCGTCTGTTCCTTGGGAGGACGTTAGTATGGACTTTATTTTGGGCCTACCTATGACATTTCGGAGACACGATTCCATCCTTGTCGTCGTCGATCGATTTTCTAAAATGGCATATTTCATCGCTAGCCACACTACCAACGATGCATCCCATGTTGCTAAGTTGTATTTCAAAGAGGTCGTGGCGCATCGGGGCGTCCCCAAAACGATAGTGTCTGATAGGGACGTTAAGTTCACTAGCTATTTCTGGAAAACACTTTGGAAGCTTATGGGTACGAAACTGATGTTTTCGTCGGCCTATCATCCCCAAACGGATGGGCAAACGGAGGTGGTTAATCGTAGCTTGGGTAGCTTGCTTCGTTGCTTAGTTGGCGATCATAAAGGTACGTGGGACCTTATCCTTCCTCATGCTCAAATAGCTTATAATAATTCAAGGAATAGGTCCACCGGCTTGTCTCCGAACGAGATCGTTCATGGTTATAAGGCGCCCGTGCCTCTTGATTTGGTTCCATTACCACCATCGTTTAAGTCTAGTCAGTTTGCTCAGGATTTTGCCTCGCACGTTCACAGTCTCCATAAACACATTAGCGAAACGCTAGCTACACAATATGCTATTTATCAAACGAATGCCAACGTACATAGGCGAGCGGTCCCCTTGAATATTGGTGATTTGGTAATGGTTCGTCTCACCCCTGAACGGATGCCTTCGGGCACTATAAAGAAATTGGCGAATAGGCGAGCCGGTCCTTTTCGAGTGTTAAAAAAGTTGGGCGAAAATGCATATTTATTACAGTTACCCGCTGATTGGGGAATTTCCCCTATTTTTAACGTTTCCGATTTAACGCTTTTTGTCGCTCCACCACATGAACTTTCTGTCTCGCCGTTTAATATTTCCACTAAAACTTCTAATGGGATGGGTGGTGAGATCAATTCTGGATCGCTCTCTCCTGCGGACTCTACGGGAGGTATGCCGCCTACTGATATTGAAACTTGTTTTTCTTCTTTGCCTAACGCATTTCCGAGGTTTCCCCGGACCGTTTTCTTGCCTGACAAGATTTTGCAGGATGCTATGTTTCCAACTCCAGACGGTGACATTCACAGGTTCTTGATTCGTTGGCGTGGTCGCCCAGCTTCGGACGACTCTTGGCTCTCGGCTTCGGAGGTGGAGATACTTGATGCGGACCTCCTACGCCGTTATGTTCCTGCCCACTCATCGGTGATGAGTCCTTTTGAGCGGGGGAGGATTGATGGCGACCACCACCAGGACGGCCAAGTTGATGATGATGACGTACATGGCGCTTTGGTTGATCATGAAGTTGCGGCGGATGATGATGATGATGATGGCCCACCGGCTAAGGACTTGCGGCGCCGTGGCGGCCACGGCTACAATCTTCGTCCACGCCACAAGAATTAACTATTTTCATTTATATTAATAATTAATTAATTAAATAATAATTAATTAATTAATTATTAGTTTTTTATTTATGGCTTGCATTTTAATATGTTGACTTATTGGTGTGCAATTAGCACTTGTGTTGTAAGGCCTATATAAGGCTAAAACTCTAATTAGAAAAGCAGATTTTCATTGTTGCCAAAACTTCTCTAACCTAATTTGACTCCCCTCCTTTTCCCTCCTCATAGTCGCCGCCCCCCTTGGGTTTCCTCCTCCAAAAGCCGGCCTCCTCCTTTCTCCCCTTCCAAGATCTCGGCCACCATCTCTCCCCTCCTCCTCCGTCAATCTTCCTTTAACTCTCTATCACACATCCACCCCACGAAATTCTCCACTTATCTCATCCTAACCGACCATCCTTGGAGGAGACAAATTGATTGCAAGAGTCAAAGGCCTTGGGTGAAACTTCACGATGCAAAGCGGGGAAGACGATCGAGTTTCTTCATCATTGGAGCCTCTCTCGTGGGGTTCAACGGAGAGCGATTATTTTCTAGTGGAACCAATATCCCGGATCTACTATTCCGAGAGGGGTAACGAAATTTCTACCAAGAGTTTTTTCTCTTCTAGATTGTTTTGTGTGGTGGACGATTTCTTGCGTGACTTTCGAGATAACGAACGAAATTTCGCGGCGTTTCTTAATAAATTTGTGAATCTATTTTTTGTTCGATTTTTGCATACTCTCGGGAGGATTGGCGAACCTCGTTATTTCTTGTTGGGGAAAGATCAACCGTTTCGCGAATCAGAATTTTTTTTGGTGGATCTTTCTTTGGTACAACATCGCTCGTGCGGACACGAATATTTGTCCTTTTGGCTTGATCGGATCTCGGCATCTAGTCGTGGTTCGATCTCTAACGGCTTGGCTAACCGAACGTTGGTGCGTAAGATAAATAAAATAATTGGTATTGCTGCGTTTTCGTTAGCGTGTAACAAGAGATTGTTAGCGTGGCAAGGGAACACTTGACGCCATCCGTATCGGATCTTAATTCGTGTAGGCTCGTAGGACGACGCTACATCATCTTCCTCTCTTCTTCTGAAAACATAGCACCAGCATAACGACCCAACCGTGTGAACTTATGCAGATATTCGTCCACGCTTCTGGATCCCTGAGACAACCCAAGAAATTGATTCTCCATTTCCAACTTCTGAGCAGAAGGTACAAATCTGGCTAGGAACAATCTTGAAAATTCTTCCATCGGCACATCCGCAAGTTGCCTTCCCACTAGAAGATGAAACTCCAACTCGTCCCACCACAGCCTCATTTCACCTTCCAAAAGAAAAGTCGCTATGGTGGTCTTCTGCCACTCCTCAGTTATTGTGGCCGTCAAGACCCTCTTTATGGAAGAGAGCCAGTCCTCAGCTTGAGTTGGCGTTCCAACCCCATTAAACCTCGGAGGATTAAAGCTAATCACGTGCTTTAGCTGCCGCTCCATAGTTCTTCTCAGCTCTACTAACTCCACTGCTGCGCGTTCCACCACTCTCGGCTCTGCCGCCCTAACCGGTACTTGCTCATTCGCAGGAGGTGCGCGATGCATTTGCCCTGCAGGTTGGGCATTTATCAATGCGAACACTGCTTCAGCCACCATCCTGATGGTTTCCGCTGAATGAGGTGTAGCAGGCACGTCCCTTGGTGCACTACTTTCAGCTGATTGCGGACACTCTGACTGACCAGCACCTCTCCTAGCTGCCTAAATTAGCGAAGACACACGATTAGACAACAAACAAATTGCTAAAGGCAATCATTGGAACACTCAGGTTCCACAAAACAAGTGTATTTTCCATTCCTAAGTGGACATTCATGGGTTCTTTTGATGTTATAACGATGACGCACACATCTGCTCACCACCCTTTAAAAGAATTCGCCCACGAATTCATTTAAGCTTGACCGTAACCAGAAGTCTGATTCCAAATTGTAACACCCCCATCTGTCGCATGGCATATAACAGAAGTTCCAGCTGGAACCCGACGCCATATACCACAGAAAGTCGGAAGGGATACTAAATGAATAATCAAACCAACCAACTAAGACTACTCGTCCTAATCACAGAGCATTCTAGCGGAAGATTTTAAAGTTGAAAGAACCCAAAATTAAATCCAACTATATGAATGTCCACAGCTACAACAACAGGAATGAAACCCCAAATACACAGAAACGGGTACATGGCCTTATGGCCTTACAAATGTTCACTTAATAAAGAGTGTTTTACATACATCGGCTCGCAGGCCGGCCACACATGATAAATATAAAAAAAACAGCTATTCTACGGCCTTCTAGGGCCAGCACAGCAACATGGGCTCCAGCCCGCTATTTGGCACTCGGCTCCGCAGCACCTGCAAGCACATACCACCGCACGGTGGCAAATAAAGCAACGGTCAGCTAAAAGCCGACCAAATTATAACGACCCCGCCACTTACTCGGGACGGCGGTGCTCTTTCCCTGCATAATATTAGCCCAACAATATATACAGCGCAATTATAATTCGCCACAGATGTAGGCTCGCATGGCCATACATCCCGTGCACTCAGGGCACATTCATGGTGAACCCTGACCCATCAGTGCATTCACCACCACCCCCAGGATGGCAACAACATGTGAGCATTTAGCCTTTCTGACCACCGTCTAAGGCTCCGACTATGCCAATGGCCAGTCCCCGTCTTCGGGTCTCTCGCACTGAACCACATAGCCTAGGTCCAATTCCACTTGCCCGTTGCTCACGCCACATGTCCAATTTAAGTCCTTTTCGCGGGCCAAGCTTCTCTCGGATCCCAAATTTTCCAAAACAATCTCATAACCCAGTTATGATCAAGGCCGGTTCCCAGACCGCCAAGTTAGCAGAACACGTTTCCGCTCAGTTTTCCGGGTGCGCCTTGAAGCTAAGCTCTAAGGATCCCTGCTGCAATCTACCGCGTAGAAACCCGAAAAACCCAAAGCACAGAGTCTTCTCCGGCAAAACCACATCAAATGCAACATCACCGATCCAGACAAAACATGTCCGGGTAGGCTTCACACACAATACCTATGCCCGTACTTATGATTCCGGGCTGTATATGCAACACAAGGGAGACTATTCCCGTCAACCCCAAGGAACACCACGCACTCACTGCATACTCGCGGGAGCGGGGTTCCCTATGCAAAAGAAAGAGCTTCAAATGCTCAAGTTGAGAATCGTTACCCTTGTAGTCCATTTTGGCACCATGGAAAAACTACGCGGTTAGAACTCTTCGCAATGACCTTCCCTCCACGGATCCGCTCTCCGATTTCGAAACGGTGCTCCGATGCTCCGCCGGCGGCCGGAAACCTCCTTCTTCTTCCTCTTCTCTCTCACTTTGGAAGGGGAGAACTTTGGAGAGAAAATGGGGAATTAACCTCCTATTGCCGGCCTTAACAGAGCAGGATTTCATCTGGGCCGTCGGATCCTAATTAAAGAAAACGAACGGCTCAGATCTGCACAAAATTCTCCAGACCTGGGCCGAACACGGCTTGACACACGCCCGTGTCCCAGGCCGTGTGCCTCGATCCAGGCACGATCGTCGAACTGAGAAACGCACACGGGACATGACACGCCCGTATCTAATCTGACACGCCCGTGTCGGGTTCCTCGACACGCCCGTATTTGTGGGCGTGTCATGCATAAACGCCACGGCAACGGACACGACCCATCAGGACATGGGTAGGGACACGGGTTGGCACACGCCCGTGTCGGATGACACGCCCGTGTCATCCGGCCGTGTTTCTGGCCATGTCCTTCTCGGGTTGAAAACGGCCAAAAATCACCAGCCAGACACGGCCTTGGACACGCCCGTATCCTAGGCCGTGTACCCCTACAGGCACCAAAAACCCTTTTTTCGCGACCGACTCGCACACAACTTTCGGGGCGTTACAAAAGTAAGGACCTAAAGTAATATTTGGTGATTCTAATTATGGCCAGACTGAAAGATATGGAAAGGTCAAGATTGGAGCAGTCACCTTCAGGAAGTTAGCATATGTAAATGTACTTAAGCATAACTTCATCTTCATAAGTCAGTTATGTGATGAAAGGTTTCAGGAATCCTTTAATAAAATTTCCTGCATTATTACTTCAGTAGATAACCATGTAGTATTGACTGGCACTAGAGTAGGAAACATTTACATAGTTAATTTTAAGTTTGCAAAATCAAAAATATGCCTATTTAATCAAACCAGTAATAATAATGAACTTTGGCATAGGATATCAGGATATGTTAACTTTAAAAATATTTCTAAACTCTCTAGTGACAACCTTGTCAGAGGATTGCCTTCTTGCCCCTACAAGAAGAAAATCCTCTGTAGGGCTTGTCAGTTAGGTAAGCAAACTAAAAATAGTTTCAAATCTGTAAATAAAAGTGACTCTCCTAGAATATTGTACTTGCTACATATGGACCTTTTTAGCCCTATTGTTGTACAAAGTCTAAGAGGAAAATCTTATACTTTAGTGATTGTAGATGACTTCTAAAGATTCACTTGGGTATTCTTTATGAGATCTAAGTCAGATAACTTCAAGTTTCTTACAGATTTTCTTAAGAACATACAGATTGAGCACTCTACTCCAGTTGCATTGATCAGAAGTGATCATTATACTGAGATTGAGTCTCTTCTTATGCAAGAGTTCTGTGAGAAGGAAGGTATCAGGCATTGCTTCTCAGCTCCTAGAACACCTCAACAAAATGGGGTTGCTGAAAGGAAGAATAGAACACTAATTGAATCTACAGTCACATTACTTACATATGCTCATTTTCCCCTATCCTTTTGGGCAGAGACTTTGAGCACAACAAACTATGTACTGAATAGAAGTCTGATACACAAGCTTAAGAATAAGACTCTTTATGAGCTACTTAAAGGGAAGAAACTTAAAGTAGATTACTTTAAATTTTTTGGTTGCATTTATTATATTCACAACAATAATAAGAAACACATTAGAAAGTTTGAAGCCAATGCTGAAATGAGAATTTTTTCTTGGATATTCCCAAGTAAGCAAGACTTATAGGGTATATAATAAATCAACCATAAAAATAGAAGAATCTATTCATATTTCATTTAATGAATCTAACATGTTTTACAACGAGAAGATTCCTTCTACCAATGGGACTTTGCAGGTACCTCACTTGTACGAGAGATTGGATGATCTAAACCTCACCCAAGAGGTTCCATCACATCCTTCTCCACATATTGAAGAAGAGAGTGAAGAAGAAAGCTTGGAAGTGGTTGAACTTCCTCCAACACCTATAATTCCACAAGAGAAATTAATTCCATAAGCTGTTTCTCAACCAACTCCTCTTACTGAATTTGTCACACTTAGAGATCACCCTATATCTCAAGTGATTGGAGACATTTCAGTTGAGATGACTGGGTAGTCTTTTGGTCTTGGAACTAAATCCCAAACTCTGCATCTCTCAAATTGGACATAATGCATGTCAACTTCATATCTCAAATTGAGCCCCAATCCATTAAAAATGCTGAGCAAGATCCACACTGGATTATTGCAATGCAAGTGGAGCTCAACCAATTTGAGATATGCAGAGTTTGGGATTTAGTTCCAAGACCAAAAGACTACCCAGTCATTAGAACTAAATGGGTATTTAGAAACAAACTTGATGCTTAAGGTCTTATCATAAGGAACAAAGCCTGACTAGTTGCTCAAGGATACACACAAGAGGAAGGCATAGGCTATGACCAGACATCTGCACCTGTTACAAGGCTGGAATAAATCAGGATATTCCTGGCTTATGCAGCATATAAGAAATTCATTGTATACTAGATGGATGTCAAGAGTGCATTCCTTAATGTTGAACTTAAAGAAGAGGTTTATGTAGAACAACAACCAGGTTTTATTTCTCCTACTTATCCCTCTTATGTTTTCAAATTGAATAAGGCTATCTATGGTCTAAAGTAAGTACCAAGAGCTTGGTACGAAACTTAGTTGAATTTCACTCAGAGCATAAATTTTCTAGAGGTATAGTAGATAGGAATTTATTTGTTAAGCAAAATCATGATAAAATTTTATTAGTACAAATATATGTAGATGAAATTATATTTGGTTCTACAGATTCCAAACTATGCGAAAGGTTCTCCAACCTTATGCATTCGAAGTTTGAAATGAGTAGCATGAGTGAGCTCTCCTACTTCCTTCATCTCCAAGTGAAGCAGACACCTGATGACATCTTCTTATCCTAATCCAAGTATTCTAAGGAGCTGATTAAAAGGTTTGGGATGGCTTATGCTTCAGCAAAGAAAACACCTTTGACTACCAATGTTGTAATTGATTCTGATGAACATGGAAAACCTATAGACCAGATATTATGTTTGATACATGTCTTTGTGCTAGTTCCAGGTGAACCCTAAAGAATCTCACCTTATTTCTTAAAAAGAATTTTAAGATATATAAAGAGTTGCCATAATCTAGGACTTTGGTATACAACTGAGTCAGAATTTGAGTTAACTGGATACTCTGATGTTGAATTTGCTGGATGTAGAGTAGACATAAAGAGCACATTAGGGACATGTCAATTCCTTAGTGATAGGCTAGTGTCATGCTTTTGTAATAAACAAACATATGTGTCTACCTCAACAGCAGAAGATGAGTATATTGCAGCCGACAGTTGTTGTTCACAGATGCTGTGGATTCAAAACCAACTCCTAGACTATGGTGTCAACTTAAATAATTCCACTCTACTGTGTGATAATACAAGTGCAATTTCTATTGCACAGAATCCAGTGCATCATAGTAGGATAAAGAATATAGATGTAAGGCATCATTTCATTAGGGAGTTTGTAGACAAAAAGAAAATTAATCTGATCTTTGTCTCTACTGATTTACAAAAGACAGATATCTTCACCAAACCCTTGGATGAGAAATGTCACAGCCCGATTTTTATCAGCAGGCCAATTTTCTGGTGACACGGCCTGGGACACGAGCGTATCCCAGGGCATGTCCTGCGTGCGTCGAGTGTCGAGAGGAACAGTCGACGAATGGTCGACAAAATTTGGTCGACTCTGCACACGGCCTATGACATGGGCGTGTCACAGGGCGTTTCAGCACGTTCGACGAAAGTTGCTCGACGATCGTCGAGTGTCGAGATACGGTCGATGTTTGTCGAGTGAAGTGAACACGGCCTGTGACACGGTCGTGTCACAGGGCGTGTCCCTTTGGTCAATGAACTCAACCCGACGATTTTGAGCTGGGGCGTGTCTAGTGCCGTGTATGGACACACGGCATGGGATACGGGCGTGTCACAGGCCGTGTGAGACTCAGGCGATTTTGGGATTTTTTTTAGCCTGATGAACACGGCCACAGACACAGGCGTATCTGAAGGCGTGTTGGGTGACACAGCCCATGACACGGTCGGGTCACATGGGCATGTCACTGGTCTAGGTAAGTAGGTTGAGCACTAATTGAGGCATACAGCCTGGGACAATGGCGTGTCACATGCCGTGTCAGGCAAAATTTAGGATTTTTGGTGAAATCGTGGCCATCCATCCCTTCAGCCTGGATCCAAGGGCTGAGAGGCCTCCCTATCTTCTTAAGGCAGAGAATGGGTTGGGGAAACTCATTTGGCTTTTGACTTTCTCTTACTTTATTTCTAGAGAGAGAAAGAGAGAGGAAGAAGGAGGAGGAGGAAAGGGGGCTGATCACAGGTGGTGTTGCGGTTAGCCGACGAGAGATCCGAGGCCGACGTTGCGGAGGAAAAGCTCTTGTGAGTCGTTCAAGCCAGCTTAGAGCTCATAGCAACAAAGAGGGCTTCAAGGGTAACAACTTTTCTTCCTAGCCATGTGAAGGCTTCCTTTTTGGCATATGTTTGTGATTCCCACACTAAGAGGTGGCTGATGTTGGGAATCTTTTGGTGATTCATGAAATCCCCTTTTGTTGGCATATAGATCCGGAATTGGAGTACAGAATAGGAATGTTGTGTGAAGCCTATATGGACAGGTTGGTCTGGATTGGTGATGTTGCATACGAACCGGAGAAGACTCCGTGATAAACACGTAGTTTCGAAGTCGACGGGTTATGCCGGTGAAAGGAAGTAGTAGGAAGTACTAGAGTGGTAGTACAAGAAAATACCCGTAGAATGCTTGTGTTGTTTGTGCTATTGGGTCGTACCTATGAATTAGTAACAGGAAGTACTAGGGTGACCAGGAAAGGCCCTTTGTAATGCTTGATGTCGTAGAGTGTCCACCTGTGAAGCGAGTAACAGGAAGTACTGGCACGGTAGCCAGTGTTGGGTACATTGGTCAAATGTACCTGATTTGAAAAAGCCTCACCCAACTCAATGATATACATCATAATGTATTTGATGTATGTTTGAGTTATTTGTGCAGGTTAAGAAATCACTGGACTGAAGCAAAAAAGTTTCTAAGTCCATGTGTCGACACCCAGAGGGAAAGTGTCGACACTTGAGAAAGCTTGTGTCGACACCCAGACAAGCAGTGTCGACACTTGGAGTCATTGTGTCAACACCTGGGATGCAGAGTCGACACCAGTCAGAAAGTGTCGACACTTGGAACTGTGTCGACACTCAGTTAAGAAAAGTGCAGACAGAAAGTGTCGACACAAGGAGCTGTGTCGACACCCAGTGAAGCTGTGTCTACACCAGAAAGTGTCGATACAAGGAGCTGTGTTGACACTCAGCAAAAGTCTACAGAGTCTAAGTACAAGTGTCGACACTCAGCACAAGTGTCGACACACTACCAGAAGAATCAACACTTGAAGTAAGTGTCGACACCCAGCACAATGTGTCGACACTTAGCTAAAGAGTCAACATTTGAAGTAAGTGTCGACACCCAGCCCAATGTGTCGACACTCAGCTAAAGACTCGACACTTAGCAAAGAACAAAAAGAACAGCAGATTATTCTAAGTACAAGTGTCGACACTAAAGGAATGTGTCGACACTCAGCTGAAGTCTCAACACAAGAAGATGTGTCGACACAAGGAGCTGTGTCGACACTCAGCAAGAATCAACATAAAAGACTATGTGTCGACACCTAGAAGCAGTGTCGACACTTGACAGATTCAACACAAGAAGTTGTGTCGACACAAATGAGATGTGTCGACACTTAGAAGAATACAGTTGAAGATAGAAGATCAAGTACTTGTGTCGACACTCAATTTCAGTGTCGACACATGCAGAAGAATCTGTGTCGAGACATACAAGGAAATGTGTCGACATCTTGTAGACTTGTGTCGACACTTACACAACATGTGTCGACACTTGGACTATAAGTGTCGACACTTAAGAACAGAAAGTCTCGACACTATCTGACAGTTAGAGAATTTCAAGAATTGACTGGATGACGTGACAGCTGCCGTTTCAGCCGGTCTACAGCACTTGTCAGAGATGTCAGAAGTCAGTTATGAACCGGACCAGCCGGTTACCATGAAGAAGGCCTATAAATAGGCACAGACTGTTTACAGAAACTAAGGTTGTTAATATTGTTAAGAGTTAACAGAAGAAGATTAAGTTCTGATTGAGTTCAGATTAATCTAAGAGATTTGTTCAAGTGGTTGCTGATCAAGTTATCCAAGTGATACAAATCAAGAAGATCTTGCTGTCCAACGGCAGATCTAAGAAGTTGGAGAGAGAGAGCTCCAATCAAGAATTCAGTCTTTGGAACTAGGCTGAGAAGAAGAATTCAGAAGCATCTGGATCTTAAGAAGCAGAGGTCAAGGAACAACTGCAGAGGATTCAGACTTATTCAGTTCTACTCAAGAAGCTTTGAAGGAAGCTAAGTCAGTTTGGATCTATCTGAGTTCTTCCAAGAACTCAGCAAGAAACTCTCAACTCCTCTCTTATTTTCTGAGTTGTTGAGTTATCTGTTGTAATACTATTTTAACTTGTAGGATCCATTGGATCTGAGTGATTGTAAGCCTATATTTATAAAGGCTGAGGGTAGGGCTTGTTAGCCTGAGTGTAGGAGATATAGATCTCTGAGTGTAGGCCTTGGTTGGCTGAGTGTAGGCTTTGGGATAAAGCTGAGTGTAAGGCTTTGGGCCTGAGGTAGGAACCAATTTGGGTTCTGAGACAGTGGAGAAGTTAGGCTGAATCTAGTACACTGCTAGATAGGCGAAGGGGGAAAGTGGTTGTACCCAGATCTTGGGGAACCACTATAAATCACTGTGTGTTGTGCTGTGTTTGTGCTGTGGATGATCTGTGTTTGTTTGATTATTATTGATTGCTGAAATTGACGTGTTAGAAATCTGTGTTATAACTGTTTGACTGCCAACAAAGTTAGAAAAAGGATTAGGTCACCTATTCACCCCCCCCCCCTCTAGGTGTTTAGGTACCATATCTTACAAGTGGTATCAGAGGGAGGTTCCTCAAAACAAGGACTAACAGTCTGAGGAGATCATGTCTGGCAGATTCAGTGTTAGGCAATTCACAGATTCAAGAACTTCAAGAACATCAAGAAACATGGGTTCTTATGAGAATCACATGGAGTTGGGTTCCATGAAATTACCCATATGTAGGAAGGAGATCTTTGGGATCTGGAAAGAGAGGGTAAGGCTATTTATGGAAGCCTCTGACCCTAGAATCTACATTACAGTTAAGGAAGGGCCTTATGTGCCAATGAAGATTTCAGTATTGGATGCAAATCAGAGGACTCCAAAGGATTTCTCTGAGATGACCAAGGATGAGATTGTCCTAGCAACCATGGACAAGAGGGCACAAAACATAATAGTGAGTGCCATTGATGATGCCACTTTTCAGAACTTAATTCACTGTAAGACAGCAAAAGAGATGTGGGATACTCTCATTGTCTATATGGAAGGTTCTGAAGAAGTTAGGCAAGATAGGAAGTCCTTGCTTAATCAGGAGTATGAAAGCTTTAGGCAAGGAAAGGGTGATAGCATCACTGAGTGCTATAAGAAATTTTACAGAATAGTTAATGAACTGATGTCTTATGGAAGAGAGTTCACTAACTATGAACTAAATGACAAGTTCTTAAGGTCCCTAACCAAAGATTGGGACACCAAGATCTGTGCCATAAGAGAAATGGCCAAGTTGGGGGAAATTCCTCCTCCCACACTGTTTGGAAAGCTATTATCTTATGAAATGCAGTTAACAGTAAGAAAAGAGGAGGAGAAGTCAACAAGGACTGAGCACAAAGAAAGGACTGTTGCTTTCAAGACAGAAGTTCCCAGAAAGAGCAGGAATAAGTCTTCAACTCCACCTCCAGAAGTAGTTGAATCAGAGTCGGATGAGTCTTTAAGCACAAAGTCTAAGAGCAGTGAAAGTGATGAAGACTTTGCTGCTTTCACCAGGAACTTTCAGAAGTTTTTGAAAAAGAAACAGTGGAGGTCAACGCCTTCTACATCTCAAGGAAAGGAAGACTCTTATCATAAAAAGAGGTCTTCAAAGTATGACAAGAAAAGGACAAAATCAAGCAGGGCAACTAGTTCAAAGATTGTGTGCTACTGCTGCAATAGACAGGGTCATGTCATTGCTGATTGTCCTGAGAAAAGAAAAGAATCCAGTGACAGGAAAAAGACTCACCTCAAAGGGAAGAAAGAGAAGTCTTTTGTTGCCAAGAATGAGAAGACTCTTTCAGATATTTCTTCTTCAGACACTAATACTGATGCTGAAGCCTACATAGGGCTATTTGCTGAAGAAGAAGAAGAAGAATTTATGCAGATCTTGGAGTCAATTTATGAACAAGAAGACTGCCAGTGCCAAGGACTGATGGCATTGACTGAGAGTACCAAAATCCTGGAGCAGCCAGGACCTAGTCAGGTACAAAGTCCAACTCTAAGTTCAGTTTCTTGTTCTAGTTCAGAATCAGAATCATCTTCATCAAATGATGGAAGTGGTTCTGAGTCTGAGGATGATATTCATCAGCTCATAGATGAAAATAAGGTGCTGTTACAGGCTTATAAGAAAAGCAAGTCCCTTGCCAAAAGTCAGGCAAAGGAGATTGCTGATCTCAAGGCTGCTGCAACAGAATTTGAGAAGCAATTTGATCAAAAACTGAATGAGGTAGCTAGGCTGAAACACATTACAGTGATTCAGATGGGTACTATCACATTTAAGAATGATCAAATTAAGAAACTGGAGACAAATCTTCAGAAAGAGAGAGAACTGGTTGCAAAGTTTTCAAAGCCTAAATCAGTTCTACCTTTGATTGATGATTTTACTCATCACAAAGGTAAGGCTGGACTGGGTTTTGTTAAACCTGCCAGGACTGTTCAGGATCAGTCCAAGCCCAAGGGCAAGGCCCCAATATTCAATAAGTCAGCTGCAGTTAAGACAGCAAAGTCTGTGCCTAAGCAAAGGTACAATAAGTTTGAATGTTGGTGTTGTGGCAAGGTTGGCCACTTTGCCTTGGATTGTTGGCACAATGCAAGTGCCAAAGGGAGTAGCAAGTTACCTGGTGGAAAGCCAGTAGGTAGCTGTGTCATGTTGCAAACTAACAATCACCAAGGACCCAAGTTTACTTTGGGTTCTAAGGTTCATTAATTTGTTTTGCAGGTGAATCCAAGTGGCCATACCCCAACATGGTACTTGGATAGTGGATGTTCCAGACATATGACTGGAACAAGGGGACTACTGAAGGACTATATTCCAATCAAAAATGGTCCTAAAGTGACCTTTGGTGGTTCTGAAAAAGGAATCATCAAAGGGTTTGGTAACATTTCTTCAAACCTTGTTACCATTACTCAAGTGGCTTATGTTAAAGGGTTGAAACACACCTTATAAGTATAAGTCAGTTAAGTGATGTAGGGTATGACATCTCATTTGTTAAAAATGGTTGTCATATCAAGAGGTCAAGTGATCAAGAGATCATTTTGACAGGATATAGAAAGAGGAATGTCTACTGTCTAGACATTATGATTGAGAACAATGGTTCTCCTGTTTGTCTTGTAGCTGATGAGACAGTCTCTCATTGTGTCAAGTGGCACAAGAGGCTAGCTCATCTTAACTACAAGACTATTAGCAAACTCTTTAGCAAAGAGTTAGTGAGGAATGGTCCTCAAGTTAAGTGTGTTAAAGATGGCATTTGCTCAGCTTGTCAAAAGGGCAAGCAGACTAAATCCACCTTTAGAAGCATAGATAACAAAGATGCTGTGAGATGTTTATACCTCTTGCATATGGATCTCTTTGGTCCAATGCCAGTTCACAGCTTAGGTAGGAAGGTCTATACCTTTGTAGTTGTTGATGACTACTCAAGGTTTTCCTGGGTGTTCTTCTTAAGGCAGAAATCTGAAACACCTAGTGTCTTCTACAGCTTTGTCAAGCAAATTCAGAATGAACTAAATAGTACTGTGGTCAAAATTAGAAGTGACCATGGTACTGAGTTTCAATCTGAAAACATGACAAAACTATGTGAAGACTTTGGGATATTTCAAGAATTCTCTTCACCTAGAACACCTCAGCAAAATGGCATTGCTGAGAGGAAGAATAGAACCTTGATAGAGGCTGGTAGAACCCTACTTAGTGATACTTCACTGCCAGAGTATTTCTGGGCTGAAGCAGTTAACACTGTATGCCATGTTATAAATAGGGCTACCATCACTAAAAGGCTAAACAAGACCCCCTATGAAGTTGTGAAAGGCAGGAAACCAAATCTATCCTATTTCAGGATCTTTGGTTGCAAATGCTTCATACTTAACAATGGGAAGTCTTACATAACTATGTTTGCTGCCAAATCCCAAGAGGGAATTTTTGTTGGGTACAGCAACAATAGTAAGGCTTATAGAGTATACAACTTGACTACAAAAGTTGTAGAGGAGACTGTGCATGTAGTTTTTGATGAGACAAAACTTATTAACAATGAGTTGTCTAGCAATGTATGCAGCCCCACAGGTTTGACAAAGAAATTGGACAAGCTTACTATAGAAGAGATGTCTGCTGCAAGACAGCAAGTAGAAGGCAATAGCAGTTGTCCAGGGGGAGAACTACATGTGCCAATAGCTGAAGAAATACAAGAAGTACAGCATGATGCAGATGCTGAAGAAATTCAACCTGAAGTTAGGATGCCACCAGCCAACAGGCATCTAAGAGATCATCCAGTAGAGCTGATTATTGGAGATCCAAGACAAGGAGTTCAGACAAGGAGCAGAAATCAGAATGCTGCAGTATATTCTAGTTTTCTGTCTCAAATAGAACCTAAGAAATTTGAAGAAGCTATACAAGATCCACAGTGGACTGAAGCTATGCAAGAAGAACTTAATCAGTTCAAAAGGTGCAAGGTTTGGGAACTGGTTCCTAAACCTAAAGACCACAATGTTATAGGAACTAAGTGGATCTACAGAAATAAGTTAGATGCACAAGGGGTCATCATTAAGAATAAAGCAAGACTGGTTGCAAAAGGATATAGGCAAGAAGAAGGTATTGATTTTGATCAAACCTTTGCCCCAGTAGCCAGACTGGAGGCCATAAGGATGTTCTTGGCCTATGCAACCTATCAAGGATTCAAGGTTTACCAGATGGATGTCAAGTCAGCATTCTTAAATGGTAATCTTAAGGAAGAAGTCTATGTGGAGCAGCCTTCAGGTTTTGTTGATCCAACTCAACCTCATTATGTCTATAGACTTAGGAAAGCATTGTATGGGTTAAAACAAGCTCCTAGAGCTTGGTATGAAACCCTATCTAGTTTCCTCATTGAGAACAAGTTCACAAGGGGGAAAATAGATAAGACTCTATTCCTTAGGGAATCTAGAGGCAAAGTCATACTTGTCCAAATATATGTAGATGACATTATATTTGGGTCTACTGAAAGTAGCCTTTGCAAAAAGTTTGCAAAGCTTATGCAAAGTCAATTTGAGATGAGTAGTATGGGAGAGCTAAAGTTTTTCTTGGGTCTCCAAGTTAAACAGACTGAAAGTGGCTTGTCCATATGTCAGTCCAAGTTCACCCTAGAACTCATAAGGAAATATGGTATGGATTCATCCAGTACCATGAAGACTCCTATGGGGTCAAGTATGTCTCTTAGCAAGGATGATGCAGGGAAACCTGTAGATGAAACCTTGTATAGAGGGATAGTTGGCTCCTTACTATACTTGACTGCAAGTAGGCCTGACATTATGTATGCTACATGTGTTTGTGCCAGGTATCAAGCCTGCCCTAAAGAGTCTCACTTGACTGCAGTCAAGAGAATTTTGAGATATCTAAAGGGCACTCCCTATCTAGGCCTCTGGTACCCTAGGAATGGAGATTTTGATCTAACAGGTTATTCAGATGCAGACTTTGCAGGATGCAAAGAGGATAGAAAAAGTACTACTGGAACCTGTCAATTCCTAGGAGGAAGACTAATTTCATGGAGCAGCAAGAAGCAAACCAGTGTGGCTATCTCCACAGCTGAGTCAGAGTATGTGGCTGCAGGAAGTTGCTGTGCTCAACTTCTGTGGATTCAACATCAGCTAGAGGACTATGGATTTCAGGTAAGTAGAACTCCACTTTTCTGTGATTCTACAAGTGCTATTTCAATAGCTAACAACCCTGTATCTCATAGTAGAACAAAACATATTGAGATTAAGTATCACTTTCTTAGAGAACATGTAGAAAGAAATGATATTGCACTTGAATATGTTAAAACTGATAATCAGATAGCTGACATGTTCACTAAGCCCCTAGAAGAAGCTAAGTTCAATAGATTCAAAATTGAACTAGGAATGATAAACTTAGACTAAGTTTACAGAATAGAAAATTGGCTAAGTCAAAAGGTGTCGACACATAGACAAGTCTATGTCGACACAGAATAAAAGTGTCGACACTTCAGGAAAAAGGTGTCGACACATCTAGGATGATTGGTGTCGACACTTCAGAATGTTAGTGTCGACACATGTCGAGTAGGTGTCGACACATCCAATGTGGTGTCGACACTTATGTTTTACTCAGAATTTTTCTAAGTAAAGTCTCGACCATGTGTCGAGTTATGTTGTGTCGACACATAACCATGTGTCGACACATAAAATCTGTTGACTTAACTTGTGTCGACACGTATGTGTCGAGACATTATAAGTCTGTGTCGACACTTAGTGCCAGTGTCGACACATGTTTAGCTAGCTGTTCCGCCTGTTCATCTTCAAAATTAGACAGGTATAAATAGGGTTCTGTCTTTGATTGTCGACACACTTTCAAAGTTTCGAGACCAAAACTCTTGTGTCGACATTTCTCTTTTCTCAAGCCTAATTCTCCAAACCCTAATGGCTCCCAAGCTCGAGGAGAACGTTAACGAAGGCTATGAACTTGTGTGCGGCGCGTTCGAAGATGGAGATCAAGACATTCAATCGGTGGTAACCCTAGTCAGCGATTCTGGACTAGAATATTTGGTTTCAGAACCAACCAAGATCTGGAAGAAGGAAGTTCTTGAATTCCTTACTGGAGCTACAGTTGATGACTCTGGATATAGAATCAAATCCAGAGTGCATGGATCCAAAGTCAAGGTCTCACCAAAAAGTCTGAGGAAGGTATTCTAGCTACCTAAGACTCAAGAAGAAGAAGAAGTTTCTACATCCAAGACCAGGGAAGCTTTGGTCTGGTGTGGTCTTGATTCTAAGATGAAGATAGGTTCTGTCTTTAACAGAAAAGGCATGAACAGTCAAGGAAAATTTCTGTCAGAGATAGTGGGCAAGGTCATTCTCAGTAAGACTGGAGGGCATGATAGGGTGTCAGCCTCCATGTTCAATATCATGACCAGAATTATCTTCAACCTAAAAACAGATTGGTCAATGGTTATCTATGAGAAGATAAAGGAAAGTCTGAAGAAGCCCAATCTGGGCAGAATACTTAGTCTCTACCTGGCTGGTACAATACCAGAGGTAATGAGCACTGCAGCAGGTAGCAAAATCAACCACATGAGAAAGATGGATATGAGGATCTTTTCAAGGTGGGAAAGAGTGTTGTCCAAGGAAGTGGCAACCCCAGAAAAGCCAGTATCTGCAAAAGAAATTCCTCCTAAGAAGAAGAGAAAGACTGTGCAAGTGACACAAGAGTCCTCAAGCAGTTCTGAGAGTGAAGAACAGGTGGTGTTCACACCTGATGATCAGGAGGAAGAGACAGTAGTCAAGTCTCCTGCTCCTCAAGAGACTGCTGCGATCCAGGGGGAGCTGCCTCATGCTAGCCCCATCCATAGGGATCACAGCCAGGGGGAGCTTCCAGCAGTAGAAGAACCATCTACTCTGGACAGTGAGCAGGCCACCATCATTATCCAAGAGGTACTCACTGACTTAAAAACTTTAGACTATATTATAGAAGATGCTAATTTGTCTGATGTCCATCAGCAAACTCAGCTAGACAGTCAAGTTCCAGATGTTGTTTTAGAAGACAAATCTGCTGAACAAGGAGTGGTACCTGAATCAGTGATTGAAGAGCAACGACTGTCTCCAGCTCCATCTCAACCTGAATATACAATGGAAGATTTGTTTCTGAATCTAGACCAAGATGATTTTGATATGGACAAGGATGCTGCTGCTGAAGATCAGAGTGCTGCTGCTGAGGGGGAGCACATGACAATTCTGGAAGAATCTGAAAGGCCAGAAACTGAGAAAGCACTTGATGTGCAAGCTGAAAAACCAGAGAGCCCTAAGAATAGAGTTGATATTGCAAGCACCTCTGCCTCTGAAGATGAGGAGAGTGCTAGGGCTAAAAAGAAGAAACTCTTTGTATTCAAGAGAAGAAGTCAGAGCTACAAGAAAGCCCTACAATCCATTGCCCCACAGCCTATAGTTCAGCAAGCTCCAACTGCTGACTATAGTGCTTTACTGATTGCACTACAGATCAAAATGGATGAACAAAGGAAAGCCATAGAGGCTTATGTTGATGCCGGGCACAGATCATTACAGTTTGATCTTGCTCAAGATATAAAATCTATAAGGTTTGAGATGAATCTCAACAAGAAAGAAATGACTGACTGCTTCCACAAGGGTGGGAATGCAGTAGTCTATTTGGCTACTCACCAGGAGAAGATCAAGACTCAGGTAGATGATATAGCATTAAAGCAAGGGTATGTGCTGGAAAATCAGTTAAGAATGAATGATAATTTAACTGCCTCCAACAATGCTATAGTCACTGAATTAAAGAATAAGTCTGCTGAACCATCTACATCTGCTGATGCTGCAAAGGCTGATTTTGATAAAATCTTTCAAGCTGAGATTACTGCTGTCAAAACTGCTATACAAGATTCCCAAAAAGCAATCTCTGAACAACTTACAAAGCTTAGACCTTACTTTAAAGATGGAATCAGGTACTTGGATGGTCAAATCCGATTCCAGAAGGATGATGTAAGAGATCATGTTGCTCAAGAAGTCATAAAGGGGGAGAGAGTGTTAGTCAAGGCAAGTTCTGAGCATGCAAAATGGATATCAAACTCAATCAGGGCTACACTTGGATATCCTCCCCTGTGTGATGACAATGAAGTTGCTGAATCTGGACTGAACCCTGCATATTTTGGAGGTGAGCCACAAGAAGTAGCTCAAGTCATTTATCCACCTCCAGATTTTGAAATGATTCATGCAGAAGTGCAGACAATGTACAGCCCAACTGAGGGCAAGTCTAATGTTGTTCTGGAAAAGGTTGTTCAACCTATTACTGCAGCTATGCAAGAGGCTTTGGACAAAGAAGAAGAGGCAAGGTTGTCAAAGAAGAGGTTTAGGGAACAAGCTGAACTAAAGCCAGATTTTGAACAATGGAGCCCTACCTCTAGAAATATCATTCTAACTGCCTGGAAAGCTGCTAAAGACAACACTACTGATAGAAACAAGTGGTTCTCTGAAGCAGAATGGAGGAAGCATGAAATCAGGCAGGAAGCCATTGTCTAGTACAGAAGAAAGGCTAAGTTAGGAAAGCTACCTCCTACTGCAGTGGAGCCTAGCAAGTACTTTCCTAAGCCCTATCATTATTTTGAGAGGCAGGAAATCAAGGCTGAAGAACAAAAGAAGAAGGACTCAAAAGGCAAGAAGCCTGCTGATGCTGAGCCTACTGCTGCTGCTGTCAAAGCTAAAGTCAAATCTGGCAAAGGAATTGTTATTAAAGAACCTGATCAGAAATAGATTAGGAATTAAACTTGATGCTTATTGTAATCTTTTAAGTGAAAAACATTTTTGTACACCATTGAAAATGTATAAGGAACAATATTGGAACAATATATGATAAATATAGTATGATTGTTCTGAAATGTGTCTATTTCTTATTTGTTCTGCAAATGTATACATGTGTGCATTATTACATGTTTAAGTTTACCCTGTTGACATAATCCTGCTTTACATCATTTTATAATTTTTTAATTATGAGTGGTGTATATCATTGACTAAGGGTTATGACTTCTCCAAATAGGGGGAGATTGTTGGGTACATTGGTCAAATGTACCTGATTTGAAGAAGCCTCACCCAACTCAATGATATACATCATAATGTATTTGATGTATGTTTGAGTTATTTGTGCAGTTTAAGAAATCACTGGACTGAAGCAAAAAGTTTCTAAGTCCATGTGTCGACACCCAGAGGGAAAGTGTCGACACTTGAGAAAGCTTGTGTCGACACCCAGACAAGCAGTGTCGACACTTGGAGTCATTGTGTCGACACCTGGGATGCAGAGTCGACACCAGTCAGAAAGTGTCGACACTTGGAACTGTGTCGACACTCAGTTAAGAAAAGTGCAGACAGAAAGTGTCGACACAAGGAGCTGTGTCGACACCCAGTGAAGCTGTGTCTACACCAGAAAGTGTCGACACAAGGAGCTGTGTCGACACTCAGCAAAAGTCTACAGAGTCTAAGTACAAGTGTCGACACTCAGCACAAGTGTCGACACACTACCAGAAGAATCAACACTTGAAGTAAGTGTCGACACCCAGCACAATGTGTCGACACTTAGCTAAAGAGTCAACATTTGAAGTAAGTGTCGACACCCAGCACAATGTGTCGACACTCAGCTAAAGACTCGACACTTAGCAAAGAACAGAAAGAACAGCAGATTATTCTAAGTACAAGTGTCGACACTAAAGGAATGTGTCGACACTCAGCTGAAGTCTCAACACAAGAAGATGTGTCGACACAAGGAGCTGTGTCGACACTCAGCAAGAATCAACATAAAAGACTATGTGTCGACACCTAGAAGCAGTGTCGACACTTGACAGATTCAACACAAGAAGTTGTGTCGACACAAAGGAGATGTGTCGACACTTAGAAGAATACAGTTGAAGATAGAAGATCAAGTACTTGTGTCGACACTCAATTTCAGTGTCGACACATGCAGAAGAATCTGTGTCGAGACATACAAGGAAATGTGTCGACATCTTGTAGACTTGTGTCGACACTTACACAACATGTGTCGACACTTGGACTATAAGTGTCGACACTTAAGAACAGAAAGTCTCGACACTATCTGACAGTTAGAGAATTTCAAGAATTGACTGGATGACGTGACAGCTGCCGTTTTAGCCGGTCTACAGCACTTGTCAGAGATGTCAGAAGTCAGTTATGAACCGGACCAGCCGGTTACCATGAAGAAGGCCTATAAATAGGCACAGACTGTTTACAGAAACTAAGGTTGTTAATATTGTTAAGAGTTAACAGAAGAAGATTAAGTTCTGATTGAGTTCAGATTAATCTAAGAGATTTGTTCAAGTGGTTGCTGATCAAGTTATCCAAGTGATACAAATCAAGAAGATATTGCTGTCCAACGGCAGATCTAAGAAGTTGGAGAGAGAGAGCTCCAATCAAGAATTCAGTCTTTGGAACTAGGATGAGAAGAAGAATTTAGAAGCATCTGGATCTTAAGAAGCAGAGGTCAAGGAACAACTGCAGAGGATTCAGACTTATTCAGTTCTACTCAAGAAGCTTTGAAGGAAGCTAAGTCAGTTTGGATCTATCTGAGTTCTTCCAAGAACTCAACAAGAAACTCTCAACTCCTCTCTTATTTTCTGAGTTGTTGAGTTATCTGTTGTAATACTATTTTAACTTGTAGGATCCATTGGATCTTAGTGATTGTAAGCCTATATTTATAAAGGCTGAGGGTAGGGCTTGTTAGCCTGAGTGTAGGAGATATAGATCTCTAAGTGTAGGCATTGGTTGGCTGAGTGTAGGCCTTGATTGGCTGAGTGTAGGCTTTGGGATAAAGCTGAGTGTAAGGCTTTGGGCTTGAGGTAGGAACCAATTTGGGTTCTGAGACAATGGAGAAGTTAGGCTGAATCTAGTACACTGCTAGATAGGCGAAGGGGGAAAGTGGATGTACCCAGATCTTGGGGAACCACTATAAATCACTGTATGCTGTGCTGTGTTTGTGCTGTGGATGATCTGTGTTTGTTTGATTATTGTTGATTGCTGAAATTGACGTGTTAGAAATCTGTGATATAACTGTTTGACTGCCAACAAAGTTAGAAAAAGGATTAGGTCACCTATTCACCCCCCTCTAGGTGTTTAGGTACCATATCTTACAGCCAGGAAAAACCCCTGACATTTGTGATATTTGCGGTGTCCACCTGCAAAGAGAGTAGCAGGAAGTACTGCGGTGCCCAGGAAAGACCCGCTAATGTTGTGAGATGAATGGGTGTAAGAGAAATACCCAGGCTGAATGCCAAGAACAGGATTGGTGAGACCGACCCGCGCCTTTTATAATGCCGTGAGTATGTCGTACTCGATGAAGGCAAGGCGATTTGAGCGACGGGGGGGGGGGGGGGGGGGGGGGGGGGATGGAGGATCCGACCTACGTTATGTCCGTCCGACGTGGACCAAAAGGTGTGGTCTGTTGGAGCACATAACAATAGTCTTAGGCTTGCGCGCCATGACACAATGGGGGGCTACGGGCCATCCCGGTGTAGTAAGACTAGAACTCCGGCGGCACTCCATGGAGTAAATACTCAAGAGAATTACCGTTGGGTTGTGACCCTGATACGGTGGTGGGCAAATGCTTTGCCAGAACACCAAGAATGTGCCCTGAGTGCACAGACCGTTAGGCCGGGTGGCGAACGGTTATGATGGGATGTGTGCGTGAAAGCACCTTATATGAGATATATTGCCATGCTTGTGATTCTATGCCTGCTGGGAAGATTACCGCTGCACCAAGAAAAGGGGTAGGGTCGTTATAATTTGGTCAGCTGAACGCTGACTGTTGTTCTGTTTGCCACCATTGGGTGGATTGTCCCTGTACAGGTGCTGGAGAGCCAAGCGGGACACATAAAGGTTGAGGTCCCTGCTGCTGCTGCTAGTGCTAGTTCTCGATGGCTATTTAGAATGCTTGTTGTGTTTTCTTTTATTGTGGTCGGCCTGCGCACCAATGTTTAGGCCACTGTTTGAAAGCCTTGTAAGGCCATAAGGCCAATGTTGTAACATGTTGTAAGACATTCCTATTATATAAATAATGTGGAGTTGTTTGATATGTTGGACATTCACTTGTGGAGTTCACGTTTTCGTATAGGCTTCTGCTAGAATGAAGTGTGTATAAGTGCGTTGCGCTACTCTGATATCATCCCGTACCTTCACCGCTTGTTTTGTGATATACGCGGTGGGGCCCCGGTCGGACCTTCTAGTATATACCATATGAATGGATGAGGTTGTTACATTGTTGGTATCAGAGCCAGGTTTCAATCTTGGGACCTGTGGTTTGTCTTGGTCTTTCCCTCTTGAAGTCGTGGTCGACTTCTTTTGTGGGGTGGCGAGTACGTGTTTGTGCAAACCAAGTTATATGAGTGAACTCCTGAATGTCCATAATAGGAATGCAAATTTGTGTGTTTGAGGAACCTGCGTGTTCCTATTTTGTGTTGCTTGCTTGTGTTAGGCTGCTAATGTGTGTGTGTTGTCCACCTTTAGGTGACACAGAGTGGAGCTGGGCAGTCAGAGTCCCAGCATTCTGATGAAAGTACGACACCATCCGCGGTGCCTACACCTCCACCGTCTGCGGAACATGTGTGTTTAGTTGCTGAGGCTTTGTTTGCCATGATCCAAGGCCAGCCACTTAGGCAGGAACAAGCGGCTGTGAGGCCAGAACAGGTGGCGGCAAGGCCTGAACCTGTAGTGGATGTGGTTCCTCGAGAGGCTGAGAAGCAGTTGACGCGGTTTATGAGTTTCCATCCGCCTACATTTTCGGGAGTGGGAACTCCTATGCACGCTGAGGATTGGCTATCGTGCGTCAAGCGAATCATGACGGCGATTGAATCGGAGGAGCATCAGAAAGTCACCTTAGCTACCTTCCTGCTTGAAGGAGAAGCTAGATTGTGGTGGGATGAGATGGAGTTGCATCACTTGGCTGGTCGTCCCTTAACACAAATCTCAATGGAACAATTCTCCCGACTCTTCCTAGCGAAGCACCTTCCTGCGGCGCAATGGATTGCCATGGAGAATGAATTCCAAAGGCTGACGCAAGGTGATGGCAATGTTGACGCGTACATGTATGAGTTTACTCGCTTAGGGCGGTATGAGGGTTCTCTTTTTGCTGATGAGCAGAGGAAGACAAATCGGTTCTATGAAGGACTGAGGGACGAGTTGAGGTTCCTGGTTTCTAGTTCTGTGAACCAAGGCTTCCCGGCGTTGGTCGACACTGCGAGCACGCTGGAAAAGGATATGAAGAGGGTGCAAGGGAAGATAGCTTTGGCTGTGATGCAACCGGAATGGAAGGTGCCCCGATCTGGGAAACCATTTTATAAGAAGAAATGGGTCAAAACGTCCAAGACAAGTGGACAAGCTCCTTCATCAGTTGCATCGGGAGCAACATCGGGGGCTACCTCAAAGCCGGATACTCGTACATGCTATAATTGTGGCTGGGTTGGGCATATAGCTCAAGATTGTCGGGTGCCTCCAAAGAGTGTAAAGAAGGCCGGAGCGTCTTATGCGGAAAAAGTAAAGGCGGTCATGGACTCCTCTGCCTCGCAGGCGCAACGCCGGGTCTACAATCTTGGCCTGCAGGAGGCCATCAAGCAGAGTGACGTTGTCACAGGTATGAGTTTAGTTTTGCATAGGCTATTGTTTTTATGCTTTTCTTAGTGCATATGTTTTTGTGGTTTGCGTGTGTGATATGTTTGACACAGGCTTTGTGATGATTCGAGACACTCTGGCGCAAGCACTGTTTGATACATGTGCGTCACATTCTTTTCTTTCTAGCAAGTTTATAGCGCGGTTTGGGATACCTAGTCGTGCAAAAATAGATAGCGTCAGAGTGGTGTTGCCGAATGGCTGTTGGATGATTGCGGATCAAGCTTGTGATGTGGCGGTCCAAATAGGAAGTCGGTATTTCCGTTTGACTGCATCGATTTTGCCGATATCGGAATTTGACGTGATTTTTGGTATGGATTGGCTTGCGGAGCAGCATGCCATGATTGATTTTCAGTCCAAAGAGATCACGTTGGGCCAGAATACCAAACAGGAGACAAAGTTCGCGGGTATGCGAGGAGTGGGCGGGATGTTGATGTCTGCACTCCAAGTAGTCAAGGCTGTTCAGAAAGGTGCGGAGTGTTACTTCACACTAATTAAGGCTGTTGAGCCTAAGGCCAGTGTTTGCGCGGTTTCGATTGTGGCGGAATTTACATATGTGTTTCTCATATATCTCCCCGGGCTAGCACCCCAGCGGGAGATTGACTTCACGATTGAGTTGGTGCCAGGTGCGAAACCTGTGGCTCACTCGCCATATCGCGTCGCACCAAAAGAGTTGTCTGAGTTGAAGATCCAACTACAAGAGTTGTTGGAGCAAGGTTATATATGCCCAAGTATGTCACCTTGGAGCGCGCCTGTGCTTTTGTAAAGAAGAAAGATGGTGGGTTGCGGTTATGTATTGATTACCGTGAATTGAATAAGCTGACCGAGAAGAATAAATAACCGATACCCCGGATTGATGATTTATTCGATCAGCTAGTGGGCTCGACCGTCTATTCGAAGTTGGATCTGAAATCGGGTTATTACCAGTTGAGAATTCGGGAAGGTGACATTCCCAAAACGGCATTTGGAACGCGTTATGGGCACTATGAGTTCACAGTCATGATGTTTGGACTGTGTAATGCGCCCTCGATGTTTATGGATTTGGTGCACCGCATATTCCGAGAGTACCTGGATCTAATTGTGATAGTGTTCATTGATGACATCCTGGTGTACTCGAAGTTAAAAGCTGAGCATGAGACTCTTTACGGTTGGTATTGAATACTTTGAGACAAAATCAGCTCTATGCCAAGTTCTCGAATTGTGAGTTTTGGTTATCGTTGGTTGCTTTCCTAGGCCATGTGGTCAGTGGAGCGGGAATTGCAGTGGATCCAGCAAAAATCATGGCCATTGAGGAGTGGCCGGTATTGTCTTCAGTGGCCGAGGTCAGGAGTGTCCTTGGACTTGCGGGCTACTATCGAAGATTTGTGGAAAACTTCTCGCGGATTGCTTTGCCGCTAACCATGCTGACGAGAAAAGATCAGAAGTTCGTTTGGACGCCAGCGCGCACACGAGCTTTTGAAGAGCTGAAAGTTAGGTTGACCACGGCGCCGGTGTTCTCTTCGCCAAGTGGGACCGATGGATTTGTTATTTATAGGGATGCCTCAAGGAGCGGCTAAGGCTGCGTTCTTCTACAACATGGAAAGGTAATTGCTTAAGGCTCACGCCAGCTGAAGGTGCACGAGCAAAATTATTCCGTTCATTATTTTGAATTAGCGGCAGTGATTTTTTCACTAATGTTATGGCGGCACTACCTTTATGGAGTGAAGGTGGAGATCTATACAGATCATAAGAGCCTAAAGTACCTATTGGAGCAGAAAGACTTGAATATGCGACAACGAAGGTGGTTGGAGTTCTTTGGGGACTACACTTTTGAGATTCACTATACTCCCGGGAAGGGGAATATTGTCACGGATGCCTTGAGTCGGAGAGTTCCGGCGAGAGCGAATTGGTTACAAAGGCATGATGAACGTCTTATCCAGGAGTTAGAAGCATTAGAGATATATTGTGTTGACAAAAATGCCACTGTCAAGGCATGTTTGAAGTGGACGGAGGTGCAATGTGACCTTGCGGACCGAGTTCGACGTGCAACGGAGTTGGATGAAGATCTCTTACCTTATGTTAACGAAGGGCCAGAAGGCAAATTCTTCTGGAATGACGGTCTTTTGCGAAAAGAGGGCCGTTTGTGCGCCCCGAATGTGGGTAAATTGAGGGAAGAACTGATGTATGAAGCACATTATACAAAGTATTCCATTCACCCCGGGAGCCGAAGATGTAAAATGATATGAAAAAGCTTATTCTGGTGGCCAGGGCTAAAGAGAGATGTTTCCCTCTACGTGGCCAAATGCCAAACATGTGCGATGGTGAAGGCGGAATGCCAAAAGCTGGGCGGTTATTTGAAGTCGTTGCTGATCCCAGAGTGGAAATTTGATGATATTTCCATGGATTTTGTGCACGGGTTGCCGAGATCGCAGCGAGGAAATGATTCCATTTGGGTGATTGTTGAATAGCTAACTAAAGTGGCACATTTTCTCCTGAACAGACGAGATGATTCAGTTGAAAGTTTGTCAAAATTATATGTTGACCAGATTGTACGGCTTCACGGTATTCCTCGGAGCATCGTCAGTGATCGAGATGGGTGATTCACGTCAAATGACTGGAGGCTAGTTCACCGACTGTTGGGCACGAAATTGACTTTCAGTATGACCTTTCATCCCCAAACGTATGACCAAACTGAACGTACCAACAGAACGATGGAGGACATGCTCCGGATGTGCGCCCACGACTTCGGAAAGAGATGGGAAGATCATCTCTATATGGTAGAGTTTGCCTATAATAATAACTACCAGGCGAGCATTGGGATGGCACCATATGAAGCGCTATATGGAAGGAAGTGTAGTACTCCCTTGGCTTGGGTAGAAGCGGGCGAAGCTCGAGTTTATAAACCAAATGAGGTGGATGAAGCAAACTCAACCATACGGACTATTCGAGAGAAGCTACTTATTGCTCAAGATCAACAAGCTAAGTACTACAACGCCAAGCACCAGAACGTGGAATTTGCGGTTGGCGATTGGGTCTACTTGAAGATCAAGCCCTTCAAAGGTGTCTCCAGGATTAGACGTTTGAAAAAGTTGAGTCCAAGATATTTGGGTCCCTTTGAAGTGGTTGAGCGCATCGGAGAGGCGGCATATCGGCTAGCTCTGTCGACGGACTTGGGTGGATTACAGGATGTATTTCACATCTCGGTGCTTCGGAAGGCCATTAAAGATCCAGCTCAAGTGATCACGGATGATCGTGTGCCGGTGGAGTATGGGCTAACAACGAAAGTTAGACCCATTCAGATCGAAGATCGAGCCGAGAAACAGTTGCGAAACAAGACGGTCGGGATGGTTAAAGTCTGGTGGGACAACTGCGGCCGCGAGGAACTTACATGGGAGCGCGAGCAATCCATGTGAGGGGAGTTTCCCGAGCTATTTCTATAAAAATTGGAGAGATTGTTGTTGTAACCAGAAAATTTTAATGTTATACCTATTTGGTTGCTGGTTGCTGGTTGCCTTCCTGTGTATTAATTTCGAGGACAAAATTTTTTGTAGGAGGCGAGGGTTGTAACAGCCCGATTTTTATCAGCAGGCGAATTTTCGGGTGACACAGCCTGGTACACGGGCGTGTCCCAGGGCGTGTCCTGCGTGTGTCGAGTGTCGAGAGGAACAGTCGACGAATGGTCGACAAAATTTGGTCGACTCTGGACACGGCCTGTGACACGAGCGTGTCAAAGGACGCGTCAGTGCTTTCGACGCAAGTTGCTCGACGATCGTTGAGTGTCGAGATGAGGTCGACGTTTGTCGAGTGAAGTGAACACGGCCTGTGACACGGGCGTGTCACAGGGCATGTCTCTTTTGTCGACGAACTCAGCCCGACGATTTTGAGCTAGGGCGTGTCTAGTACCGTGTATGGGCACACGGCTTGGGACACAGGCGTGTTACAGGCCGTGTGATTCTCGTGCGATTTTGGGATTTTTTCAGCCCGATGAACACGGCCACAGACACGGGCGTGTCTGAAGGCGTGTTGGGTGACATGGCCCATGATACGGGCATGTCACTTATCTGGGTGAGTCAGTTGAGCACCGCTTGAGGAACACAACCTGGGACACGGGCGTTTCATAGGCTGTGTCAGGCAAAATTTAAGATTTTTGGTGAAATCGTGGCCATCCATCCTTTCAGCCTGGATCCAAGGGCTGAGAGGCCTCCCTGTCTTCTTAAGGTCGAGAATGGGTTGGGGAAACTCATTTGGATTTTGACTTTCTCTTACTTTATTTCTAGAGAGAGAAAGAGAGAGGAAGAAGGAGGAGGAGGAAAGGGTGCTGATCACCGGTGGTGCTACGGTTAGCCGACGAGAGATCCGAGGACGACGTTGCGGAGGAAAAGCTCTTGTGAGTCGTTCAAGCCAGCTTAGAGCTCATGGCACCAAAGAGGGCTTCAAGGGTAACGACTTTTCTTCCTAGCCATGTGAAGGCTTCCTTTTTGGCATATGTTTGTGATTCCCCCACCAAGAGGCGGCTGATGTTGGGAATGTTTGGGTGATTCATGAAATCCCCTTTTGTTGGCATATAGATCCGGAATTGGAGTACAGAATAGGCATGCTGTGTGAAGCCCATCGGGACAGGTTGGTCTGGATTGGTGATGTTGCATACGAACCAGAGAAGACTCCGTGATAAACGCGTAGTTTCGGAGTCGACGGGTTATGCCTGTGAAAGGAAGTAGCAGGAAGTACTGGAGTGGAAGTCCAGGAAAATACCCGTAGAATGCTTGTGTTGTTTGTGCTATTGGGTCGTACCTGTGAATTAGTAACAGGAAGTACTGGTGTGACCAGGAAAGGCCCTTTGTAATGCTTGATGTCATAGGGTGTCCGCCTGTGAAGCGAGTAACAGGAAGTACTGGCATGGTAGCCAGGAAAGACACCTGACATTTGTGATATTTGCGGTGTCCACCTGCAAAGAGAGTAGTAGGAAGTACTGGGGTGCCCAGGAAAGACCTGTTAATGTTGTGAAATGAATGGGTGTAAGATAAATACCCAGGCTGAATGCAAAGAACAGGATTGGTGAGACCGACCCGCGCCTTTGATTATGCCTCGAGTACGCCGTACTCGGTGAAGCCAAGGCGATTTGAGCAACGGGGGGTGGAGGATCCGACCTGCGTTATGTCCGTCCGACGTGGACCAGAAGGTGTGGTCTGTTGGAGCGCATAACAAGAGTCTTAGGCCTGCGCGCAATGACACAATGGGGGGCTACAGGCCATCCCGGTGTAGTAATACTAGAACTCCGGCTGCACGCCATGGAGTAAATGCTCAAGAGAATTACCGTTGGGTTGTGACCCTGATACGGTGGTGGGCAAATGCTTTGCCAGAACACCAAGAATGTGCCCTGTGTACACGGACCGTTTGGCCGGGTGGCGAACGGTTGTGATGGAATGTGTGCGTGAAAGCACCTTATATGAGATATATTGCATGCTTGTGATGCTATGCCTCCAGGGAAGATTACCGTTACCCCAAGAAAAGGGGTAGGGTCGTTATAATTTGGTTAGCTGAACGTTGACCGTTGCTTCTGTTTGCCACCATTGGGTGGATTGTCCATGTACAGGTGCTGGAGAGCCAAGCGGGACGCATAAAGGTTGAGGTCCCTGCTGCTGCTGCTAGTGCTAGCACTCGAAGGCTATTTGGAATGCTTGTTGTGTTTTCTTTTTTTGTGGTCGGCCTGTGCGCCAATGTTTAGGGAACTGTTTGAAAGCCTTGTAAGGCCATATGGCCAATGTTGTAACATGTTGTAAGGCCTTCCTATTATATAAACAATGTGGTGTTGTTTGATATGTTGGACATTCACTTGTAGAGTTCACGTTTTCGTATAGGCTTCCGCTAGAATGAAGTGTGTATAAGTGTGTTGTGCTACTCTAATATCATCCCGTACCTTCACCGCCTGTTTTGTGATATATGCGGTGGGGCCCCGACCGGACCTTCTAGTATATACCATACGAACGCATGGGGTTATTACAAGAAGAAACATCTGGTCTTTATGAATCAGCTTGGTCTGACCAATGGAGATGCATTAATTTAATTTTCTGTCTGTGGACGAAGAATTTGCCACAGTTCGTCAAACGGAGATCGACGAACTGAGAAGAGTTCTTGAGAAATTCGTCGACCTGATATCGACAAACTCTCTATGTGAAGTTCTATTCGTCGAAAGGAGATCGATGATATTGCTTCATAAAATGTTTCGTCGACCTGAGATCAATGAATTATTTTTTCTTCTTCTGACTGAGATCGACGAATTCTTTTGTCAACAAAATATTTTGTCGAACCTAGATCGAAGAATTTTTTATTTTTCGTACTGGTCGCACAAGTAATATAAAATGGGATGTCCCCAAGTATCGATCTCTTCAAGGAACACAGTTAGGGGGGAGTTAATATCGAGGTGGACTTGAGATTGAAGTCCTTAGTTCGGAGTTAACTAAGGGGGATTTTGATATTTGCGGAAAAATAAAGCAAAAGCTAACAACTACTCCTATGCAACCCCGCTATGCGATGCTTCTCCAGGCGGGATGGAAGACTACACGGGCCGCTATGCACCGAATCGTTGGTAGGATGGACGAGTAGGAAAGTGTAAGAACCAGGATTTCAGTGTCGTAAGCACCTCTTCGCTATGCACGCTTCTAGCAATTGCTAAAACCGCAAGAACGGATGGATGACGGATGGAAATGCGGGCACAACTCAAGCAACTTAAGCGTAAACAATACAAGTTCACATAGACATGAAAATAATAATGTTTACAACTAAGAGCACATCATCAACACAAAAGTTCTAATAGCACATAAACAACAATAAAGGAAGAACAAGTCAAGAGATCGACCGAATCTGAAGGCTCGTCGAGGGATCGGGAAGGAATCGCCGGGTTGTCAATCCGCTTCCACGCTCGGTCCTCAACTACATCCAGGGTAGAGAAGGGTTGTCACTACCTTCCAATGGACCCGTCTTCTTCATGTCACGATCCGGAAGAAAGTTGCAAGCTTCCATTTTCTAGTTTGTTATGGCGTCGAAGCTTGAAATAGAGCTTAGAAGATGAAGGAGAAGGCCGAGAGCAAGCACCAGCAAGGTATAGGCTTCGCAAGCAAGGCCGTAGCTTCTCTCCTTGGTGGAAGATGAATGGCGGAGGTGAAGCGACGGAGTTTTGCCCAATAACGGCGGAGGAAATGTCTGAAATCCGGATTCTCCTTTAATGGCTGAAAATCTGCGTCTTAAAAAGAAAAAGTCAGAAAATTGGTCACGCACGGTTCGTCGCACGACCGTGCGTGACCCGTGCGATTTTCGCGCGTAGATAAGGCTTGAGGAAGAAGAAGCGTTGACACGTGCGATTTTACTCGCGCACGGGCGATTCCGCACATGCGTGAAGGAATTCGCACGGGTAAACACAGAGCCCAAGAATGCAGGAGAAAACAGTGGAACCATGTGTTTTACTCGCGTATGGGTGATGTTGCCCGTGCGTGAAGGAAACACACGATTAACCACACAGCACTGGAAATCTAGGCAAAATGCGCAGGCCGTGCAATTCCTTCTCGCACGGTAAGGCCGAAATCGTGCGGGAACAAATCGCACGGGTAGAAACAGATGTCCCAAGAATTGCTGGGTGAAACGCACGGTTGAACTGGAACCGTGTGCGTCAAAAGCGCACGACAGTGCGTTTTACACAGAATTGAAAATGAAATTCGGGACATCCTGACTACTTGCACAACAATGAAACCAGGCTGGAGCACAAGCTCCTAGCAACAAAATTCATACAGCAACAACAACAGAAAGAGCAATGGGGAGCACCAGGCACTTACCCCCGATAAAAGAATGCTCAATTGCACACCCTTGGGCCAAAACAATGCACTTAGCGTGAAAAACTATATAAATGAAATATCAACAATAACATACTAAGAGTGAAGGGCAAGTGCGTGAAAACTAGCTTAGATGAGTCCGAAAAACCCTATATAAATCGGACTCATCACACCCCCAGACTTACCTGTTTGCGCGTTCCGAGCAAACAAATCTATATAGACAGAAAAAATGACTTAGCTAACATAGAAAATGTGATATGGAGTACCATGCGAAGTCGCATGCTCGTACGCGTAAAAATATAAATTGAGGAAATTTCTAAGTATGCAAAATAATTTACACATTTCACAATGCGTATCAAAATTTTATTATTACTCAAAAATGGAATCACGGTGAATCTTCTGGTCATTCATAGGGAGAAAGTAAACTAATCTCTAGGCGAGCATTGCCAAAGATTGGGGCTCAGGATAACCTCCAAAGGAATCCACCAATGTCAGTGACCATGTGATTGCCCTATCGCACTCTCTCCACGACACTCGTTTGGTTCACACACGAATCAGTAGGACTTTAGGTGAAGAGATGGGGCTTGGGTTTCGGTGAGGTAAGCATAGATAAACAGGAAAGCTACACACCAAACCCAAATGAGCTAGCATAAAATGAATCTATCCGCTAACCAAAATACATGCGGGTACACCACACCCCCAGATTTAATTTTTAACATATGGGCGTGTGCACCGCCTACTCCAACAATAATCACATCTCAAATAGAATTTTCAATCAAACTTTTTCTTTTCACCTTTCGTTTTTTTTAATATACGTTATTATCAAATCATCTTTTTCAAATCACTTTTCTTTTAACAATTTCAGCAAATTAAACTTTGGAGCACATCCACACATTCATAAAGAATATCACCACATCAACACCGTAACATGGAAATATAAAACACTAAAGCTCGACTTGGGTGTGCCACTAGGATCGACTTTGAGGCTTTGATGAAATAATGGTGGAGCTGAATCAAAAGAATGGGTAGGCACAACGAGGCTAGCGAGGATATGACGATAGGAATGGTACAAAGCTCAACCGGGCCAAAATGATGGCCTACATCATACTCATGCATGACTAACCTATACTCATGCTTTAAGAATAGCTTGGGACAAGTTCTTAGCCAACGAGAAAGACTATCCTTCCTCCCGACTCGAGCAATACAAAACTAACGGCTGTCTATACACATCTCTAAGCTACCGTTCGATTCACACTGGATTCACCAATATTTGAGTAAAATAAAAAGTATTTATGCAATTAGAAAAATATAAAACTATAAGTATATAGAAAAATTAAATCTACACAAATTTCTACACGAGACGAGAGCACTTGACTAGGATCAAAACAAGGTCAACATTTTACTCCGTCTCACAATCCTATGCTAGCACAAAAATTTCCCCAAATCTTATAAAAGAAATGAGTTTAACTCGCAGCACGCTAACAGCTAAGAACGCGCTCATGTGGGTGCAGTGGTGTGCGATGCGATGAACTAATCAAAATAAAAGGAAAAAACTTCTAGTATGCTCATGAAATGTGCGCGTGCAAAAGATAACATATACTGACTCTCCCCCATACTTAAACTAAGCTACACAGCATGTAACACCCCCTATCTGTCGCATAGCATATAGCAGTAGGTCCATCCGGGGCCCGACGCCATATACCAAAGACAGACCGGGTGGTTACTCAATGGAAACCATCCAACTAATAACCACGTCCTACACAGAGTCATTCTAGCGGAAGCAATTTAAAGTTACAAGTTAAAGAACCCAACCAAACATGAATGTCCACTACTCAAAAACCCAATAGGAATGAAGTACAATACACAAGTACGATGGCCTTAAGGCCTTACATTCATTTACTCAAATAACATGTTTTCCAAACCTCGGCACGCAGGCCGATCAAACATGAATAAAGCTAGTAAACACTCAATTTTGGCCTTCGAGGGCCGGCTCAGCAACTTGGGCTTTAGCCCGCTATTTAGCACTCGGCTCCGCAGCACCTGCAAGCAACAAACCACCGCACGGAGGCAAACAAAGGCAACGGTCAGCTATGCTGACCAAATTATAACGATCCCGCCCCCAACTCGGGGTGGCGATGCTCCTTCCCTATACTTTGTTAGCATAATCCAGTATTATAGTTTAACAACACAACAACACAGGCGTAGGCACTCACGGCCACACCCCGTGCACTCAGGGCACATTCTCGGTGAACCGGTCAATGTCACGTCCGTTTAAGAAATAAACATCTCAGTCTCACCACCGCCACTTGGACGACCGATCACGTGAGCATCTAGTCTTTCCGACATTGGTCACATTATTTTAAGCCATAGACCGTATAAGACACTCCATCTATGCCAATGTATCCAACCGAACGACATAGAGCAAGTACGATTCTGCCTAACCCATGCTCACATCGCAACGACAATTTAAGCCATATGCGCGGGTCAAACATTCCCGAGTCCCAAGCCGATTACACACTTTACATACCCAGTCATGTACAAGTTGGCTCCCAGGCCACCATGTTGGCAGAGTCACGCATCTGCCCAGTTTTTCGGGTGCACCTTGGAGTTCATCCCCAAGGCTCCCTGTTGTAATCTACCGCGTAGAAAACCGGAAAAACAAACATCCGCACGAAGTCTTCTCCGCCCATTCATGCAATGCAACATCACTGATCCAGACCAACATGTCTGGGTAGGCTTCACACATCATGCCTATATCCATTCTCGATTATGGGATCTACATGTACAGAACGGGGACTATTAATATCTACCCGAAGGAGCGCCTCAGCTCACCGCAAACTCGCGAGAGCGGGCTTCCTATGCAAAGGAAAAGAGAGCTTCACATGCTCAAGTAGAGAATTGTTACCCTAGCATTTTTCCTTGGCGCCATGGAAATGTATGCTGATGGAAAGCACTGCAATGTCCTTACCTCCGTAGATCCGAAGTCGGCTCGTGATTTGGAGCTCCAAAACTCCGCAGATAACTGGACCTAGCCTCCTTTCTTCTTCCTTGCTCTCCCCTCTCTCTAGACTTTTAGAAAGAGACTAAGTTAAAGAAGTGAGGGATTTGAAACCATATTCCCGGGTATATCCTAGTAGGAACAACCCCCAGCCGTCGGATCCCAAAATAAGGAAACTAACGGCCACGATCCGTAGCTGAAATGCAAAGTCTGGGCTGAACACGGCCTGCGACACGCCCATGTCCAGGGCCGTGTCCCCCATTCGCCGTCGAAGCCGACGCGTCCCGAAATACATACGGGCACCAGACACGCCCGTGTTAGAACTGACACGCCCGTGTCATCCAGTACACTCCCGTATTCCCAGGCGTGTTCCTCCATCAACACAGGACCAACACCAACCCGAGACTCACACGGGTCTTGGACATGCCCGTGTCCTATTTGACACGCCTGTATCATAACCGAACATGCATGTGCTCCAGGCCGGGTTCACTGTCTTGACACTTCATCTCAACACTTCGTCGACCACCTGACACGGTCTTGGACACAGCCGTGTCCTAAGTCGTGTTCCCTGTCTCGACACTTCGTCGAGCAAAAATCGTCGACTTCCATTGCAAATCATCGACAGGAGATCGAAACGCCCTGTGACACGCCCGTGTCTCAGGCCGTGTTCGCTGCTCGACGATCTTTGACTCCAAAATTAGTCTACCCCTCGGCCAAATCGTCGACCCAAACACGACACGCCCTGGGACACTCCGGTGTCCCAGGCCATGTTCCCCTGCCAAATTCCAAACTTTTCTCAAAACGCCTCCTGTCGCTCTTTTGTGTTTCAAGGCATTACAACTCTCTCGCTCTAAAAAGAATTTTGTCCCCGAAGTTACATAAAGGAAAGATAATCATAAACTTAAACGGTACCTGAGTGAAACAACTCCGGGTACTCCTCAAGCATGGTCTGCTCTCTCTCCCAAGAGAGCTCTTCATGACTGCAATTGTTCCAACGGACCATGACCATCCTGATCTCTTTGTTGCGTAGCCACTTGACTTCTGAGTCCTCAATATGAATGGGCTTGACCTTCATCGTCAACCCATTCTCGACCGGCACTAGATCCACCACGATCACATGTGAAGGCTCTTGCACCGCCTTCCATAGCACTGATATATGGAATACATCATGTAGACCACTAAGCCCCATTGATAGCTTCAAATGATAAGCTGCTTCACCAATCCGCTCCAGAACCTCAAAAATTTCAAGGTACCTCGGGCTTAGCTTCTTTAAGCGCCGCACCCGCGAGACACCCTTGAACAGCTTGATCTTCAAGTACACCCAGTCGCCAACAGCGAACTCCACATTCTTGTGCTTGGCATTATAGTACTTAGCTTGACGGTCCTGAGCAATTAGCAACCTCTCCCGAATGGTTCGCACCAAAGAAGTAGCATCTTCCACCTCTAGTCGCTTGTACAACTTTGACTCGCCCGTTTCCAACCAAGACAACGGCATGCGACATCTTTTACCATAAAGGGCCTCGAAGGGCGTCATTTGTATGCTTGCTTTGTAGCTATTGTTGTACGCGAACTCCACCAAGTATAGGTGGTCTTCCCACTGCTTCTTAAAGACCAGGAAACACATGCGAAGCATATCCTCCATTGTCCTATTGACTCTCTCGGTTTTCCTATCCGTCTGCGGATGAAAGGCTATGCTGAAACTCAGCTTTGTTCCCAACATCTGCTGCACCAACCTCCAATCATTGGACATGAACCACCCATCTCTTTCACTCACGATGCTGCGGGGCACACCGTGAAGCCGTACTATGTTGTCCATACATAGTTTTACCAATTCCTCAACCGGATCATCCGCCCTATGCGGAATGAAATGCGACACCTTCGTTAGATGATCTATGACCACCCAAATGGTGTCGTTCCCTTTTTGCGACCTTATCAACCAGTGCACAAAGTCCATAGTAATGTCGTCAAACTTCCACTCCGGAATTGGAAAGGACTTCAAGAATCCTCTCGGCTTTTGGTATTCCGCCTTCAACAAGGCGCATTTCTGACACTTAACCACGTACATTGCCACATCCTTCTTCAGTCCTGGCCACCAAAACAATTTCTTCACATCGCGGTACATCTTCGTGCTCCCCGGGTGAATCGTGTACTTGGTATGATGTGCCTCGTACAACAATTCCACCTACAAAGTGCCCACATTTGGGACGCACAGACGACCATCTTTCCAAAGCAAACCTTTGGTCCCAAACCAACCGCTCATAAGCTACTTCATGCTGCTATCCATATCCAAAGCCTGCCGAATCCTATCAGCCAGGTCATACTGAACTTCCGTCCAGTTCAATAGCGCTTCAGCACTCGACTGCTTGTCTACGCAAGATATCTCCAATGCCTCCAACTCCCAAACCAACCGCTCGTCATGGATCGACAGCCAATTGTCTTGAGCTAGGGACCGACGACTCAACGTGGCCGCAACCACATTGCCTTTACCAGGCATGTAATGGATCTTGAACGTGTAGTCCCCCGGGAACTCCATCCATCTCCTCTGTCGCATGTTTAGATATTTTTGATCCAACAAATATTTTAGTCTTTTATGGTTGGTATAAATATCAACCCTCACCCCATACATGTAGTGTCTCCATAGCTTCAAGTCAAAAATCACGGCAGCTAACTCCAAGTCATGGACCGGATAATTCCTCTCGTGCACTTTCAGCTATCTCGAGCCATACGATATCACACTTCCATGCTGCAGTAGCACACAACCCAAGCCACTGCCCGAAGCACCGCTATAGATCTCAAAACCTTTGGTCCCACTCGGCGAATTCAACACAGACACCATAGTCAACCGACACTTCAACTCTTCAAAAGCTCATGCACACTCCGGCGTCCAAACGAAATTCTGCACCTTCCTCATCAAAGTCGTAAGGGGTAACGCTATCCGTGAGAAGTTCTCCACGAAGCGCCTGTAATAGCCGGCAAGCCCCAGAAAACTACAAACTTCCGCTACGTATCAAGCACAGGCCACTCTCATATCACTACAATCTTCGTCGGATCCACCGCAATTCCCTCTCCACTGACTATGTGACCAAGGAACGCCACTTAAGACAACAAAACTCGCATTTGGAGAACTTGGCGTACAATTGATTTCTCCTCAACGTCTCGAGCACCAAATGCAAATGCCTGAAGTGATTCTCCTCACTCTGCGAGTACCCCAAAATGTCGTCGATGAAGACGATCACAAAGTTGTCCAAGTACTCCGTGAAAGTCCTGTTCATCAAATCCTTGAACACCGACGGCGCATTCGTCAGCCCGAACAACATGACTGTAAACTTGCAATGCCTGTATCTTGTACTAAAATCTATTTTGGGGATATCACTCTCCCTTATCCTCAGCTGATAGTATCCAGACTTGAGATACAACTTTGCGTACACCGTCGACCCGACTAACTGATCAAATAGATCATCAATCCTCGGGATCATGAACTTGTTCTTCTCCATTAGCTTGTTCAATTCCTGATAATCAATACAAAGTCTCAAGCTTCCGTCCTTCTTCTTTACAAAGAGGATCGGTGCGCTCCAAGGTGACGAACTTGGACGCACATACCCTTGCTCCAACAACTCTTGCATTTGAACTTTTAGCTCCACCATTTCCTTAGGCGCTAGCCAATACGGAGAGCGTGACACAGGTTTAGCACCTGGAACTAGCTCAATCGTGAAATCTATCTCCTTTTGAGGCGGGGCTCCAGGAAGATCGGCAGGGAACACATCAGGGTACTCAGCTACCACTTAAATACTACCCATCATAGGCTTAGGCTTTGCAACCTCCACTAGCTTAAAGAATAGCTGTGCACCAGCATGAACCGCCTTCACCACCTGAAGAGCAAACATCAACGTCTTGCTCGACCCTTTCAAGCCCGTGAAAGTCATCTCATGACCTATTCCCAACTTAACTTCCTTGCGACCACAATCAGTATAAGCTTGCTGCTCCAAGAGCCAGTCCATGCCAAATATTACGTCGAACTCCACCAGCGGTAGTAGCGACGCTAGCAAATGGAACTCCTGACTCCCAATACGAATCTTAATGCCACAAATTCTCTCCACGCGCATTGAACACCCATTGGGCAACAACACATCCAGTTTGTCCTTCTCTACTGAAGATGGTACTCCGATGCGCGATATGAATCCTTCGGACAAAAAGGAGTGTGAAGCTCCCGTATCAAAGAGTGCTCTCCCCGGATTATCTTAAATCAAAATAAATCCTAAACAAGCAGTGGTAAGGTAACACGCACATAACAAGTATAAGAAAATTTCACTTGCTATAAATTTAAACCATACCTGTCACCACATCCACTTGTTTAATGGCTTCCTGTTGGGCAGGATTATAAACTCTCGGTTGAGCCGGAGCATAATGGGATGCGGTTGACTCTACCGTCTTGCCCTTCTCTTCATAAGTTGCTCCCGGCTTCCTCTCGGACTTGGGACGTCCGCTCCAGCAGTCATGGACAAAGTTCCCCAGCTTTCCACAAGTAAAACATGCACCTGGGCTCCGACCCGTAGTCGCCCCACAAGCACCGAAAGAAGGAGCTAGACCCGAAGTCCTAGCCTTCTTAAAGAATTTACGGTACCCAGACTTTGAGGTAGTCGGCACCTTGAACTCAGACTTCTTATCAGCAAAGATTTTCTTTGCTTGTACATTCCTCATATCCTTTTTCCAAAGAGCGGTCCGTGTTGACCAAGGTCAAGAAATCTTGCGTCATTGGCCCCGAGAGCAGTAGCCTTAAGTCATCTCTTAGACCTTCGTAAAAACGGTTGGTCTTACACTCCTCATCCGCGAACGTAGAGGTAGCATACCGACCCAACCGAGTAAACTCGTGGAGATACTCATCCATGCTACTCTCTCCTTGCACCAACCTTTGGAACTCATTCTCCAAAGCAATCCTCTGCGTCGAAGGGAGGTAACTTACCAAGAATAGTCGCGAGAACTCCTCCATCGAGACGTCCGTAATTTTCCTACCCCTCAAGTGATGTAGCTCCAAGCCTTCCCACCACAACCTAGCGTCACCGTCCAGAAGGAACATAGTTATAGTGGTCATCTGCCACTCCTCCATTTCAGTAGCTGTCAGGACTCTCTTCACTCGGGAGAGCCAATCTACAGCTTGTGATGGGGTTCCCAACCTCGAAAACACAGGAGGATTAAAGCTCATAACATGCTTGATCTGCCTTTCAGTTTCTCGCCTCAGCACCCAAGGCTCCACTACTACCTGCTTCACTCTTCGTGGTCCATCCCTTTGCAGCGGTACCTGCTCCAACGTAGGTGCGGGTTGCTGCATTTGCCTTGCAGGCGCTGTATTGATCATGGAAAACACTTCTTCGGTAACCAATTGTAGGGTTTCAGCCGATGGAGGTGTTGTAGGAGCATCATTTTGTGCACTACTAGCCTCAGAAACTTGGCGTTCTGACGGCCCATCATCGCTTCTAGTCACCTATAGTTGTACAAAACACCTTTAAGCGACCATACAAAATTGCAAAAAATAATTATAGGAACACGCAGGTTTCTCAAACACATGTATTTTCAATCCTAAGTGGACATTCATGGGTTCTTTTGATGTTATAATGATGACGCACACACATGTGCTCACCACCCCTTAAAAAGAATTCATCCACGAATTCAATTTTAAGCCAGACCAAAACTAGGAGTCTGATACCAAATTGTAACACCCCCTATCCGTCGAATAGCATATAGCAGTAGGTTGGGCCGGGCCCCAACGCCATATACCACAGACAGACCGGGTGGTTACTCAATGGAAACCATCCAACTAATAACCAACGTCTTACACAGAGTCATTCTAGCGGAAGCAATTTAAAGTTAGAAGTTAAAGAACCTAACCAAACATGAATGTCCACTACTCAAAAACCCAATAAGAATGAAGTACAATACACAAGTATGATGGCCTTAAGGCCTTACATTCGTTTACTCAAATAACAAGGTTTCCAAACCATGGCACGCAGGCCGGTCACACATGAATAAAGCTAGTAAACACTCAATTTAGGCCTTCGAGGGCCGGCTCACCAATTTGGGCTTTAGCCCGCTGCTGGATTCGGCGTTCCTTCACTTGACCCGTGGCGCTCTTCTACTTATTTAAGAAATTAAGTAGCACCCTTTCCAACAGTCCGGGCTTTTGGAACAGTTGGTTATGCGCTTTATCCTTCAATTGGTATCAGAGCAGGTCACGGGTTCAAGACTGGGGGAGCGCTATTAAATCTTGATTTTTCCCTTCTACCTGTGTGGGTCCGGCGGGTCAGGCAACCGTGGATATGTGGTAACCCCACCTCTGAGCCGTGCAACCGTGGACATGTGGTAACCCCACCTCTGAGCCGTGTACGCCATGTGGTAACCCCACCTCTGAGCCATGTGGGCCATGTGGTAACTCCACCTCTGGGTCGACGGGTTGTGCTGGACGCCGGGGGGGATTGTTGGATCCGACATTCCTTCACTTGACCCGTGGCGCTCTTCTACTTATTTAAGAAATTAAGTAGCACCCTTTCCAACAGTCCGAGCTTTTGAAACAGTTGGTTATGCGCTTGATCCTTCACTCGCTATTTAGCACTCGGCCCCGCAGCACCTGCAAGCAACAAACCACCGCACGGTGGCAAATAAAGGCAACAATCAGCTATACTAAACAAATTATAATGATCCCGCCCCCAACTCGGGGCGGTGATGCTCCTTCCCTGCACTTTGTTAGCATAATCCAGCAGTATTGTGTAACAACACAACAACACAGGCGTAGGCACTCACGACCACACCCCATGCACTCGGGGCACATTCTCGGTGAACCGTTCAATGTCACGTCAGTTTAAGCCATAGACAACTCGGTCTCGCCACCACCACTTGGACAGCAAATCACCTGAGCATTTAGTCTTTCCGGCATTGGTCACGTCATTTTAAGCCATAGACCACCTAAGACCCTCCATCTATGCCAACACCTCCAACCGAACGACTTAGAGCGGGCATGGTTCCGCCTAACCCATACTCACATCACAACGATAATTTAATCCATATGCGCGGATCAAACTTTTCCGAGTCCCAATCTGATTACACACTTTATACAATCCAGTCATGTACAAGTTGGCTCCTAGGCCACCATGTTGGCATAATCACGCATCTGCCCAGTTTTCTGGGTGCACCTTGGAGTTAATCCCCAAGGCTCCCTGTTGCAATCTACTGCGTAGAAAACCCGAAAAACATACATCCGCACGGAGTATTCTCCGACCATTTATGCAATGCAATATCACCGATCCAGACCCACTCGTCCGAGTAGGCTTTACACATCATGCCTATATCCGTTCTCGATTACGGACTCTACATGTACAAAACGGGGACTATTCATGTCTACCCGAAGGAGCACCTCAACTCACCGCAAACTCGCGAGAGCGGGCTTCCTATGCAAAGGAAAAGAGAGCTTCACATGCTCAAGTAGAGAATCGTTACCCTAGCATTTTTCCTTGGCGTCATGGAAATATATGCGGATGGAAATCACTGCAATCTCCTTGCCTCCGTAGATCCGAAGTCGGCTCGCAATTTGGTGCTCTAAAACTCTGCTGATAACCGGATCTAGCCTCCTTTCTTCTTCCTTGCTCTCCCCTCTCTCTAGACTTTTAGGAAGAGACTAAGTGATAGAAGTGAGGGATTTGAAACCCTATTCCCGGGTATATCCCAGTAGGAACAAACCCCAGCGGTCGGATACCAAAATAAGGAAACGAACGACCACGATACGTAGCTGAAATGCAAAATCTGGACCGAACACGGCCTGCGACACGCCCGTGTCCAGGGCCGTGTCCCCCATTCGCCGTCGAAACCGACGCATCCCGAAATTCACACGGGCACCTAACACACCCGTGTTAGAACTGATACGCCCATGTCATTCAGTACAAGCCAGTGTTCCCAGGCATGTTCCTCCATCAATACAGGACAAACACCAACCCGAGACTCACACGGGTCTTGGACACGGTCGTGTCCTATTTGACACGCCCGTGTCATACCCGAACACGCCTGGGCTCCAGGACATGTTCACTGTCTCGACACTTCGTCTCGACACTTCATCGACCACCTGACACGGTCTTGGACACGCCCGTGTCCTAGGCCGTGTTCCCTGTCTCGACATTTTATCGAGAAAAAATCGTCGACTTCCCTGGAAGATCGTCGACACGAGCTTGACACTCCCTGGGACACGCCCGTGTCTCAGGCCGTGTTCGCTACTCGACGATCGTCGACTCCAAAATTCGTCGACCTCTAGGCCAAATCATCGACCCAAACATGACACGTCTGGGACACGCCCGTGTCCCAGGCCGTGTGCCCCCTGCCAAATTCCAAACTTTGCTCAAAATGCCTCCCGTCGCTTTTTTGAGTTTCGGGGTGTTACACAGCAATTGATATTGAAATTAAAATCAAATAGAGATAAGGGAAGAGGTTACCCAATGCTCATGCAGTGAGCATACCAGAAGACGTGTGAAAAACATAGAAGCTGCTCCGCCATACGAAGAATCGCAACCCCGCCAATACGAAGTAGCCAAGAATACCTGCAAGGGTGAGCTCCGCAAAAACAAAAGAAAAATATACAATATACAAGGAAATACTAAACTAACATAGACATAAAAATATATATACAAAAAATGAAAGATAAGTACTGGGGTAACTGTGATACCAGCATGACTTATTTAGCAAAGGAAAAGGATCTAGCTAATAGGTCTATGAAATAAAAAGTGCACTGGTAACTGTTCCAATATCCGTTGCGTTAACGGTTACCTATACAGAGATAAAAAGTTACCCCTCTACCTAAATAAGAATACCTGTCCAACAAAAGTTGAGGAAATAGTAAATAAGAAAAGAAGGAGCGCTGGTCCTCGCTAGGCTTATCACAAGAAATATCCTTGCCCAGCAACGCATCATCTACAGGGAGATGGCAGGAGGAGAAAGCAATCAATGGAGCTTCCTCAACAGAGGAGGAATCAACCACCTCGCAAAAGAGGATGCTATCATCTATGACTCGCGATGAAAGCTCCAAGTCATCATGAAGCTCCTGCGGAGACTCAACCCGCCCAGGCTCAGATAAAGAAGGGGGATCAAGAAATAAAGGAGAAGAAGAACTAAAATAATCATAAATAGGGGGAGTGGTCCCGGTCTCACTCCCAGCAGGATCGAGACATAGATTAGTGACGGTGTCATTTGAGTCATGACGAGGGGAATCTGAGAACAGGAGGTCCTCGGTGGTGGTTTGGACCTCTGATGGTATTAATCTGATTGTTGCAGTAGGCAAGTGCACCTATCGCTTGTAGTATGATCAAGTGTCATATTTCCCGGGTCTTTTGAGTACTTCTACTCACAAAGTGGAACTATTAACTTATCAAGTGAAAATTGGTTTTGGTTTTTGTAAAAACGAAGAGAGTTGACTAACGAGAAAATTCACGATTTAGCACTTGATTGGGCGTTCTTGGTAATCCGATTATAAAAGAAGCGTTCTAATTCTTGAGAATCCGTTTCGATTGGGGGATTGAAAAATACAATAGCAACTCGCTAGAGACAAGTACCGCCTAATTTTAAAAATATTTCAAACATAATCTCTTAAAATTTGAAAGTAATTTAAAATTGCATGAACGATAAATCCCAAATCCAAAAGATTTGATATCCTCAATTCTCAAAGAAGAATATCAAAATCTCTTAATTTCCGAGCGATCCATGACATTCACGAGCCTCTCGGCTAACTAAACTACCAATCGGATAGCGAAATTTTATATACTAGCAATATAAACGCGCCGCCAAATTTTAATCGGAAATAAATCGCAATGAGAAATTCAAAAATTAGAGACGAAAGATTATAATTAAATCTTCATCCGAATACTAACCAATCAAGTACTAAGAAAGGATTTAGCTACTCATGATAAAGAAAACAACAACAATGAAATAAAAAGTCTGCATTTTCATTAGAAGGGAAATAACAAAAGTACACAACACAATAAAAATTAAAGCATAAGAGACAACATAAAAGAAACTCTTATACAAGGTAGAACTCTCTCTCTCTCTTGAACTTGCTCTCTTCTCCAACTCTAACTTTTTTTCCTCTCTCTCTAAAAGCCTTGGCTTCATGCTCCTTTTATAGCAACCACGGAAGGATCTAGATAAAGAAGAAAATGAAAGGACATAGGGTTTAATTGGTGAGAATAAATGTGGGGAAATGAAGAGGTGGAGGGAGGTGAAAAGGTGAATGCATGAGGGAGTTTAACATGGAGGTAGCCGGCCACATGAAATGGTGATGAATTAATGAATATGGGGTTTTAATTGATTGGAGTTAATGTGATTAATTAAGAAATGAAGGAGGAACTTAAGGTGGGCGGTTTTGATTAAGGAGGTTATGAGTGGGGTTAAGAATAGGTGGCGGGTTGCATGGTGGAGGTTATGAATGGCCGGTTTTAATTAAATGGTTGGAGGTGGGCGGTTATGAATGGCGGGCTGCTATGACTTGAAAGGTTTGGCCGGCCATATTAATTGGGGTTTACTATTAATAGTGGTGGAGAAAATAAAATATGGGGGGAGAAAGGGAGAGAGAAAAAAAAACTAAAAATAGAGAAGAGGAAGGAGTGTGGCCGGCCACATGTAAATGAAGATAAAAAAATAAAATGAGTGGCAACATGACATGATGTATTTATGGGAGAGGACTATATAAAAATAAAATAAGAAGATGCTACATGAAATAATTTTGTAAAGAGGCTTGCATGAGAAAGGAGGCTACATGTATTGATAGTTATAACTATTCATACATGGTCATGCATGAAAAATCAATTACCATGCATACATATATGAATAGTTATAATAATAAGAAAGGATAATTCATGTATGGGGAGGAGAGAGAAAAGGTGGTGGGAACGCAACATGCATGCGAAACTTATTTGCATGGTAAATATTTCTCGTACAAAAATTGACAGCGGGCGTTTTACGTCGAATCGTGCCGAATTCCCCCCAGGCCTGTCACAAAACAAAATAAAATGATATTACTATAAATAATTATGATATATTAATAATTAGATAATTATATTAAAATTAAGAGTAAATACATATAATTTATAATATTAATATAATAATAATAATGAATATATTTTAGTCAAAATATGTGTCATCAAATCCCACCAGACTTAAGCCTTTGCTTGTCCTGAAACAAAACAAGACTTAAAATAAAAGTTAAATTAACAATTTTTTTTTGTTTAAGAACACCAAAACAAAAATTAAACTATCAAAATTAATATGCTACCAATGAGTGCGGTGATAGAAATCAATGTAGAGGAGAATAAAGAAGAGATTAAAAATATTACTATGGCATATACTTAGATTGTACATTTTCTACCAACATAAAAATAAGGCATCAATATGTTACCTAACAAACAAAATAAATGTAGCGATTCAACCAAAATAAGTGCATAGAACAAACAACATGTTGCTAGACTTCGATTATTCTGCAAAACACTCCAAGATAACCTCCAAAGAAATCCATAAATGATGTCGACCATAGGCTTGCGCGGTCACACTCTCTCCACTACACAAGGTAATGTCATGACTTAAAGATCAAAAGGGCTTTCATTAGGAATAAAATTTGGCTTAGGTAAATGATAAGGATTTGGAAATCAAAAGATAAACAAGAAGGCTAAAGATCACACTAACCCAAGGTGAGAGTTTTATAAAATTTTAAAATAAAACCCTCAATCAAAAAAGAAAATTTTACAACAAACTCTCTCTTTTTTTGAAACATGAGGCCATGAATATTTTTCTTTCAAAATTGGCCAATGAAATTCTTTTTCACTTGATTTTTTTTCATTTATACTTTATTTTTCATACAAAACAGCTCCAAATAAAAATGTGAAAATTCCCCTTTTTTCACGATAAAAACCACATCACAACATTTTAATAAAAATCAAATATTTAGTGTGATCATGGGATAGATGTTTTGGCTTTGGTGAAAATGGAAGGTGGAGCTAACAAAGAAAATTAGGAAAGTCCCAAAATGGTTGAACAAAGTGAATTCTTATGGTGGACAAAAAGGCACAAACGATCCAAAAGGTGGCCTAAATCACTTCTAAAAGATCATGACAAACTTATGCAAATGTTTCGAGAGTCGCTTGAGGCAAGTTCTATCCATCAAGAAAGACTACCTTGCGAGTGAGTGTCTAATAATATCGTCTAACAAAATAAGCATGCTATTACACTTATAATAGAAGAGATAACTACAACATCATTATTCCATTAAAATAAAAATGATGCCAAAATTTATGAAAGAGAAAATGACAAAATTAAGATATGAAAGAGTAATATAGTTAAACTAGACTATATCCTAACATACTACCAATGATTAAGAATACTACAAGAGCCTACACAACACTCAAAGAAACATACTAAAATAATGATAGAAAATAATTTTTGATTGTTTTCAAATTTTACGTTTCCTAATTTTTTTTTGTTAAAATATTATCTTCTTTTTTGTGTTTTTTTTATAACATAATAATATAAACATAAGTTTAAATAAATTTTTTTTTGTATTTTTATATATATTTGAGATAATGAAAGAACCTAAAACTTTTTTTTTTGAAATTTTTTTTTACCTAAATTTGATATGATTTTCTTTTTGAAATTTTCTAATATAAACAAAACAAAACAAAACAACACAAAATTCAAACTAACTCAATCCCACCGGACTTGGGGAAAACATCATCCTCGATGTTAAAAAGTAGAAATAAAAGAAATTAAAAATAAATAAAATAGGCACTTCCCTGAATTGGCGAGTCTGAAGGTTGATTCTGCTTCCTCATGCTTGCTTTGTAGAACATCTTGAAACTTGGCTTGAATCATCATAAAAATCAGCAATGTTGAAGCAGACGATTAAGTGACCAATTCGTAGGAGTCGCCGGAACAAAGATAAAAAGTAAAGAGAAGTGCAAAAAAAATACAAAAGAAAGAAAAGAATAACAAAAATTACTAAGTGTTTGGAAGAAAAACAAGTTCATTGTCCTAGGCAATAACATCACTAGAATAATAGAGTTTAAGACGCTGACCATTAACTTTAAAATCACCGTTGTCAGGGTGTGAAAGCAACACAGTGCCATATGGAAAAACTTCTTTCACCATAAAAGGACTAGACCAACGTGATTTCAATTTTCTGAGAAATAAGCGCAAGCGAGAATTATAAAGTAAGACTCGGTCACCTGATTTAAATGTTTTTGGGTGCCTTAAATTTTTATCGTGAAAGTGCTTTGTTCGCTATTTATAAATCTTGTTATTTTCATAAGCGTTGGAGCGCCACTCGTCGAGTTCATTTAGTTGGAATTTGCGATGTTCGGCGATAGAGTGGGGATCAATATTTAAAAATTTTAAGGCCCAAATGTCACGGTGTTCTAGTTCTACCGATAAGTGACACAATTTTCCATAGACTAATCGATACGGAGTACAATCGATGGCCGTTTTGTAAGCCGTTCGATAAGCCCAAAGAGCGTCGTCGAGTTTTAAAGACCAATCTTTTTTAGAAGAAGAAACGGTTTTTTCCAATATAAGCTTGATTTCTCGGTTAACAACTTCGACTTGGTCGTTAGTTTGGGGATGGTGTATAGTGGAAAGCTTATGCGTAACGCCATATTTTAATAAATTTTTTGAAAGTTGGGCGTTATAAAAATGCGCACCCCTATCACTAACGATCTCCTTAGGCATGCCAAATCGAGAAAATAATTTTTTAAGAAAAGAAATAACAACACGAGAATCATTCGAGCTTGGGCTTCCACCCATCGGGAAACATAATCAACCGCAACTAGAATGTATTTATTACCGCAACTTGAAGGAAGGGGGCCTACAAAATCTATTCCCCAAAAATCAAAACTTTGCATTCAAGAAAATAGTTTTGCGTCATTTCATTTTTATTAGAAATATTTTCGGTCCGTTGGCAACTATCGCACCGTCTCACCAAAGATTGAGCATCTTTGAAAAGGCTAGGCCAATAAAAGCATGCACTAAGAACTTTGTGAGCGGTCCGATTGGCTTGATAATGGCCACCAGTCGGTCTTTCATGTACATGTTTCAAAATATTTTGACCTTCTTCAAACGAAACACATCTACGTACTACTTGGTCCGCACATACTCTAAAGAGAAATGGGTCCTTCCAAAAATAATTTTTCAAATCAGAAAAGAATTTCTTCTTTTGTTGAAAAAAAAAATCTTTTGGGAGGATACATGCCACTAAATAATTGGCAATATTGGCAAACCAAGGCGTAGAAGATGAAGAATTGATTTTTAAAATTTTTTCATCCGGAAAAGAGTCGTTAAAAGATTTTTCATTTAATTCTTCAATAAATGGATTTTCTAAACGAGATAAATGATCGGCCGCAAGATTTTCGGCTCCTTTCTTATCCCGGATTTCCAAGTCGAACTCTTGAAGTAGTAGAATCCAACGAATTAAGCGCGGCTTGGCATCCGGTTTAGAAAGTAAATATTTAAGAGCCGAATGATCGGTAAAAACAATAACTTTCGAGAGGGTGATATAAGGACGAAACTTATCAAATGCAAAAATAACGGCTAAAAGTTCCTTTTCCATTGTGGTGTAATTTTCTTGTGCCGAAGTGAGTGTCTTACTTGCGTAATAGATTGGATGAAAGTTTTTATAAATACATTGGCCTAAAACCGCACCAACGGCAAAACTACTCGCATCGCACATAATCACAAATGGAAGTTTCCAAACCAGAGCAATCATGATCGGCGCGTTAATAAGTTTTTCCTTAATTAAGTTAAAAGCGTATAGACAATTGTCATCAAATAAAAATGGTGTATCTTTTTCAAGGAGATGAGTGAGAGGTTTAGTGATCTTTGAAAAATTTTTATAAAGCGACGATAAAAACCTGCATGTCCTAAGAAACTTCTAATAGCTTTTATGTTAGTCGGCGGAGGAAGTTGTTCGATTACTTCTATTTTTGCTCTATCTACCTCGATACACTTAGAAGAAATCTTATGACCCAAAAGTAAACCTTCACGCACCATGAAATGACACTTTTCCCAATTTAAAACAAGATTTGTTTCTTCACATCTTTTTAAAACTTTTTCTAAATTTTTCAAACATAAATCAAAAGAATCTCTAAAAACCGAAAAGTCTTCCATGAATACTTCCATAATGTCTTCTACGTACTTATCAAAAATAGCCAACATACATCTTTGAAATATAGTCGGCGCATTAAATAAGCCAAATGGCATTCTTCGATAGGCGAAGGTGCCAAAGGGACAAGTAAACATTGTTTTCTCTTGGTCTTGGTGCTATGGGAATTTGGAAATATCCCGAGAGACCATCAAGAAAACAATAGAATCTATGACCGGATAAGAGCTCTAATATTTGATCGATAAACGGTAATGGGAAGTGATATTTGCGAGTGACATCGTTTAATTTGCGATAATCTATGCACATCCGCCATCAGGTTACTGTTCGTGTTGGAATTAAATCATTTTTTTTTCATTTTTTACTACGGTAATACCCCCTTTCTTAGGAACTACTTGAACCGGGCTCACCCATTTGCTATCCGAAATTGGATAGATAATCACCGCATCTAATAATTTAATAACCTAACTTTTTACTACGTCTTTCATATTTGGGTTTAATCGGCGTTGAGGTTGAACGATATTGCGGGAGTTAGCTTCTAAAAGTATTTTATGTGTACAAAAAGATGGGCTTATGCCTTTTATATCTGAAATTTGCCAAGCTATAGCCCGACGGTGCTTTTGTAATACGATTAATAATTTTTTCCTTTTCGAATTACGCTAAAAATGCCCAGACTATAACCGGTAAATTAGAATTATTTTCTAAAAATATATATTTGAGATGATTGGGTAATTGCTTAAGCTCCAAAGTGGGTGGCTCCTCGTAAGAAGATTTTAAAATTTTATCTTTTTCTAAACTAATTTCTTCAAAAGATTTGGATTTTGGCTCACTTTCAGAAATATTATTGATGGCCATAATTGTATGAGGTGGAAAATTATGCGGGAGTTCCAAAAAAGAAGAAAAACTTTTTTTAGAAAAATTTTCCAAAGGAAAATTTGGCTCGTCTTGAGAAACGTCTAAGAAAAAACAAGAGTCGTCATTGGATGAAGTATTTTTCATAGAAGGGGTGATGGAAAATGAAACTTCGTCGTCACCTACTCGTAGAAAAAGTTTTCCGTCGCTTACATCAATTACCGCACGAGAGGTGGCAAGAAAAGGGCGGCCAAGGATTAAGGGAACCTCGACGTCCTCTTCGATATCCAAAATGACAAAGTCTACTGGAAAGATAAACTTGTCAACCTTTACGAGCATGTCCTCAACTATTCCTAACGGATATTTTATGGACCTATCCGCAAGTTGAATACTCATCCTAGTCGGGCTTAGAGTGTCTAATCCTAGCTTCTTAAAAAGAGAAAAAGGCATCAAGTTGATGCTCGCTCCTAAATCGGCCAACGCACGTTTCACAAATAAATCACCATAAACGGATGGAATAAAAAAGCTACCTGGATCATTTATTTTTTTAGGTAAATTATTTGTTAAAACTGCGGAGCACTCGGCGTTTAAAGTAACATGAGACAGACTTTCCAATCTCTTTTTGTTAGTTAAAAGATCTTCAAAATATTTCGCATACTTCGGCATATTAGCTATCGCTTCACATAAAGGTAAATTGATATGAATTTGTTTAAACATAGATAAAAATTTTCCGTAATGCGCATCTAGTTGTTCTTTAGCTAATTTTGACGGATACAGAAGAGGCGGTTGATATTCCTTAATTTTATTAGAATTAGAATTTGAAACTTGAGGAGTAGGAGGAGGGGAAGAAGAGATGGATACCTCCTTTTCAACAGGCTTTTCATGAGTGGTTACCTCTTTTCCGCTCCGAAGCGTGATGGCCTTCGCTTGCTCCTTTGGGTTGGACTCCGTATTGCCTGGTAACGCTCCTTGTTGGCGATCGGAGAGCATTTTTGCAATTTTCCCAATTTGGTTTTCCAAATTACGGATGGATCCGGTGAGATTCCGGATATTTGCATCATTAGTTGCTGTATATTTAGTGAAAACTTCCTCCAAAGAAGGAGGTTTTGGAGCTTGTGGTGGAGGAAATCCGGGTGGATTTGCGTTTGCGAGACGCATAGCATTCCCCGGATTGCTCCAAGAGAAATTGTGGTGGTTTATATAACCCGGGTGATAGGTATCACCATAATTAGTATTACCCGGATTAAAGGGTGGCTGATTCGGATTTCCCATATAATCCACATGCTCGGCCAACATAGTGGGAGAGGGGGAAGAAGTACGATCCCAGGTAGGTGTAGAAGAGGAAGCAGACATCTCTTCTAATCGTTTGTTTAGCATCTCAACCGGGAGAGATAGATTGGAGACCGTATCAATTTCATACATCCCGGCCGGTTTAGGTGGTTTAGACCGAGGTGTACTCCATTGATAGGTATTCAAAGCCATACTTTCTATAAGCTCTTGGGCGGCCGCCGGTGTTTTGTTATTAAGCGTTCCACCAGTGGCGGCATCGATATGTTGTCTAGTTTAAGAATTTAGGCCGTTATAGAAGGTTTGGATTTGTAACAAATCTGGAATTGCATGATGAGGGCATCGACGAAGCAATTCCTTGAAACGCTCCCAAGTATCATATATTGTTTTCGAATCAAGTTGGGAGAAATAAGTAATATCATTGCGCTATTTAGCTGTTTTAGCCGGCGGAAAGTATTTCGCAAGAAATCTTTCCGTCATTTGAGCCCATGTTGTTATTGATACTCTTGGTAGAGAATTCAACCATTGCTTGGCTTTAGTGCGCAATGTAAATGGAAATAACCTTAGCCGGATGACATCATCGGATACACCATTAATTTTAAAAGTATCACATATTTCTAAGAAATTAGAAATATGCGCGTTTGGATCTTCATCTTGAAGCCCATCAAATTGTACATATTGTTGTACCATTTGGATGATGCTTGGATTCAACTCAAAATTATTGGGGGCAATAGCGGGGTGAACAAAACTAGATTGAGCCTCGTCCAAGTTTGGACGGGCATAATAGGACATAGTCCTTTGTTCGACCGCATTTTGCTCACCCATATTGGAAGAAGAAGAAGAAGGAGATCTAGGAAAATGGGAAGAAGAACTAAATGAAGAAGGAGAAGAAGAAGGCGGTGACAGAGAGAGAATTAATGAAGGAATAGGAATGTCTCCTAAGGATTCCGTATCTTGAAAATTCGGAACTCGAAATCGTAAGTGGTGCTGAAGGGTTCGCTCGATTTCCGGATCCAAATCAAAAAGAGGTGACGGATTCTCTCGGGTCATACACCACACATAAAAATTTTAAGATTAAAAATTTATAAAATAAAAAATTCTAGGACTTCCCAAGGAATACCGGTGAAGGGCTCTTGAGGTACTAGGCGGTCTTGGGGGATGAAAACACAACACGGCCCTTTCGCTAGAAGTTTTAATTATAAAAATTTAAAAATCAAAATTTTTATGAAAAAAATAAGAAAATGATAAGAGTAATAGAACCTTGCTTTCAAAATATCAAAATTTACGTCCCCGGAAACGGCGCCAAAAACTTGATGGTATAAATCTGATTGTTGCAGCAGGGAAGTGCACCTATCGCTTGTAGTATGATCAAGTGTCGTATTTCCCGGGTCTTTTGAGTACTTCTACTCACAAGGTGGAACTATTAACTTATCGAGTGAAAATTGGTTTTGGTTTTTGTAAAAACGAAGAGAGTTGACTAACGAGAAAATTCACGATTTAGCACTTGATTGGGCATTCTTGGGAATCCGATTATAAAAGAAGCGTTCAAATTCTTGAGAATTCGTTTCGATTGGGGGATTGAAAAATACAATAGCAACACGCTAGAGACAACTACCGACAAATTTTAAAAACATTTCAAACATAATCTCTTAAAATCTGAAAGTAATTTAAAATTGCATGAACGATAAATCCCAAATACAAAAGATTTGATATTCTCAATTCTCAAAGAATAATATCAAAATCTCTTTATTTCCGAGCGATCCATGACATTCACGAGCCTCTCGGCTAACTAGACTACCAATCAGATAGCGAAATTTTATATACTAGCAATATAAATCCGCCGCCAAATTTTAATCGGAAATAAATCGCAATGAGAAATTCAAAAATTAGAGACGAAAGATTATAATTAAATCTTCATCCCAATACTAATCAATCAAGTACTAAGAAAGGATTTAGATGCTCATGACAAAGAAAACAACAACAATGAAATAAAATGTTTGCATTTTCATTAGAAGGGAAATAACAAAAGTACACAACACAACGAAAATTAAAGCATAAGAGACAACATAAAAGAAACTCTCATACAAGATAGAACTCTCTCTCTCTCTTGAACTTGCTCTCTTCTCCAACTCTAACTTTTTTTCCTCTCTCTCTAAAAGCCTTGGCTTCATGCTCCTTTTATAGCAACCATGGAAGGATCTAGATAAAGAAGAAAATGAAAGGACATAGGGTTTAATTGGTGAGAATAAATGTGGGGAAATGAAGAGGTGGAGGGATGTGAAAAGGTGAATGCATGAGGGAGTTTAACATGGAGGTAGCCAGCCACATGAAATGGTGATGAATTAATGAATATGGGGTTTTAATTGATTGGAGTTAATGTGATTAATTAAGAAATGAAGGAGGAACTTAAGGTGGCCGGTTTTGATTAAGGAGGTTATGAGTGGGGTTAAGAATAGGTGGTGGGTTGCATGGTGGAGGTTATGAATGGTCGGTTTTAATTAAACGGTTGGAGGTGGGCGGTTATGAATGGCGGGCAGCTATGACTTGAAAGGTTTGGCCGGCCATATGAATTGGGGTTTACTATTAATAGTGGTGGAGAAAATAAAATATGGGGGGGGGAGAAAGGGAAAGAGAAAAAAAAAACTAAAAATAGAGAAGAGGAAGGAATGTGGCCGACCACATGTAAATGAAGATAAAAAAAATAAAATAAGTGGCAACATGACATGATGTATTTATGGGAGAGGATTATATAAAAATAAAATAAGAAGATGCTACATGAAATAATTTTGTAAAGAGGCTCGCATGGGAAAGGAGGCTACATGTATTGATAGTTATAACTATTCATACATGGTCATGCATGAAAAATCAATTACCATGCATACATATATGAATAGTTATAATAATAAGAAAGGATAATTCATTTATGGGGAGGAGAGAGAAAAGGTGGTGGGAAAGCAACATGCATGCGAAACTTATTTGCATGAGAAATATTGCTCGTACAAAAATTGACAGCGGGCGTTTTATGTCGAATCGTGCCGAATTGCCCCCAGGCCTGTCACAAAACAAAATAAAACGATATTAGTATAAATAATTATGATATATTAATAATTAGATAATTATATTAAAATTAAGAGTAAATACATATAATTTATAATATAAATATAATAAAAATGATGAACATATTTTAGTCAAAATATGTGTCATCAATCTCCTCATCCAACAAGAAAGTGGGAACTTCCTCATCAGAAAGGATCTCCTCATCAACACACCTCGGTGCGTCCACATGTTCCAAGATGTAATACTCTCCATTGATGAGAATAATGTCCTCGCCACACATGGGCGCAAAATCAGGCTCAGAATCGCAATCAGGCCCAAAATCATCAACCAACTCACTAAAAATAAGGATAAATAATTCTTGCAAAGAAAGCGGAGGAACAACAACATCAGAGAAAATATGTGCTGGTGCCTCCGGGGGTGAATCAATAAGAGGGGAAGAGTGCATGGGGAGAGACGGCGCCTCAATATAATCACAACGATCAACAGAAAGTCTGATGGGCATATATACAGCAGTCCCCCATTGACAGGTGGTGTTGTGAATATATCATCATAATCAGAAGGGGTGGCCATTTGAGAGGGTGATAGAGTGAATCAGATACCCGGTTCTTCATCCTCCTCCAACTGGCGCTGAAATTCTAAGAAATCTTTCAACACGTGGTCGGTGCTAGGACAACACAAACATCGTTTTCCATTACTCCTCGGTCCAGGTGGGACCAGAGAGGAATAAGAAAAAGATGAATGCGTAGAAGAGGAGTGACCATAAGCCCTGGGTTGGGTGTATGAAGTACCATAGGAAGACGGTGCTCCATACACAGAACCAACAAAATTATGCTCCCAATCTTCAGTGGGGCACTCATCACTACCATGCCTATAATCCCCGCACCATCGGCAACGAATATTCGTATAAGAATACATGGTGCAATAACAAGAATTCACCAACAGAAAGTTTCTAAGCAACAATTAGCTACACACCACAGATAAAAGAAAAGGAATACCTGCTACAGAAAAATTAAAACTAGAAGAGGAACAAATAAAAACAAGAAATAGATTCTAAAAACTAAAGCAAAGAAGAAATATGAAATATACAAATGAAAAAAAGGGCTTCTATCTCCTATCTCCCTCTCCAAAAACTCACACGACTATGTTCCCCGACAACGACGCCAAAAACTTGATGCGTTATAACAGCAAGTGTACCGGTCGCACAAGTAATATAAAATGGGATGTACCCAAGTATCAATCTCTTCAAGGAACATAGTAAGGGGGAGTTAATATCGAGGAGGACATGAGATTGAAGTCCTTAGGTCGGAGTTATCTAAGGGGAATTTTGATATTTGCGGAAAAATAAAGTAAAAGCTAACAACTACACCTATGCAACACCGCTATACGATGCTTCGCCAGGCGGGATGGAAGACTACATGGGCCACTATGCACCGAATCGCTGGGTGGATGGACGAGTAGGCAAGCTTAAGAACCAAGATTTGAGGGTCATAAGCACCTATTCGCTACGCACGCTTCTAGCAATTGCTAGAACGGCTAGAACGGATGGATGGCGGATGGAAATGCGGGAATAACTCAAGCAACTTAAGCGTAAACAATACAAGTTCACATAGAAATGAAAATAATAATGTTTACAACTAAGAGCAAATCGTCAACACAAAAGTTCTAACAACACATAAACAACAATAAAGGAAGAATAAGTTAAGAGATCGACCGAATCCGAAGGCTCGTCGAGGGATTTGGGAAGGAATCGCCGGGTTGTCAATCCGCATTCAAGCTCGGTCCGCAACTACGTCCAGGGTAGAGAAGGTCTGTCACTACCTTCCAATGGACCCGTCTTCTTCGTGTCAAGATCCGGAAGAAAGTTGCAAGCTTCCCTTCGCTTGTTATCCATGGCGTCAAAGCTTGAAATAGAGCATAGCAGATGAAGGACAAGGCCGAGAGCAAGCACCGGCAAGGTATAGGCTTCGCGAGCATGGCTATAGCTTCTCTCCTTGGTGGAATATGATGGGCGGAGGTGAAATAGCAGAGTTTCGCACAAAAATGGCGAAGGAAATGTCTGAAATCTGGATTCTCCTTTAATGGCTGAAAATCTGCGTCTTAAATAGAAAAAGTCAGAAAATTGGTCACGCACGGTCTGTCGCACGACCGTGCGTGACCCGTGCGATATTCGCGCGCAGATAAGGCTTGAGGAAGAAGAAGCGTTGACCCATGCAATTTTACTCGCGCACGGGCGATTCCGCCCGTGCGTGAAAGAATTCGCGCGGGTATACACAGAGCACAAGAATGTAGGAGAAAACAGTGGAACCGTGCATTTTACTCGTGCTTGGGAAATTTTGCCCGTACGTGAAGGAAACACACGATTAACCACAGAGCACTGGAAAGCTAGGCAAAATGCGCAGGCCGTGCGATTCCTTCTCGCACGGTTTGGCCGAAACCCTGCGGGAACAAATCGCACGGGTAGAAACAAATGTCCCTAGAATTGCTATGAGAAATGCACGGCTGAACTGGAACCGTGCGCGTCAAAAGCGCACGACTGTGCTTTTTACACAGAATTGAAAATGAAATTCGGGACATCCCGACTACCTGCATTGCAATGAAACCAGGGTGTAGCACAAGCTCCCAGCAACAAAATACATACAACAACAAGAGAAAGAGAAACGGGGACCACCAGGCGCTTACCCCTGATAAAAAAATGCGTAATTGCACACCCTTGGGACAAAACAGTACACTTAGCGTGAAAAACTATATAAATGAAATATCAACAATAACATACTAAAAGTGAAGTGCAAGTGCGTGAAAACTAGCCCAGTTGAGTCTGAAAAACCCTATATAAATCGAACTCATCAAGTCTGCCGCTTCATATTCTGAAAACCATTTATTTAGGTTTTGTTCGAGCTCCATCAGACGCTTTCTCTCCTGTTGCACTTGATCTCTCTATTTTCCTTTGCAGGAGAACAATGGTGATTCCAGCAATTTCCTTGGCGGTGATGAAGTTCGATATGGGATTCGACATCGACTTCAAGTCATTCCAACATTCATACCAGATCTTTTTGGACATACTGCAACTCTTTGAGGAACAAAATCTGAAGAATTTCAGGAACAACAGAATCAAGATCGCAGCGACAGAGATTAGAGAATGGGTATTCACTTCCACCACCCTATATGCAGATACAATGATAGGCACTATATCCGGTAATCAGATTTCTTTAACCGCACCGTATTATCTCAGATTTTTGGTTTGTTGAATGGAGATGAAGATATTGAGATGGACAATACTATATATGAGAACATGCTGATAAAAATGGGTCATACTGGAGAAAACCCAAATAAACTGCAAAAGAAAAATTTATCTTCTGAGCATAAATTTTTGGCTGATATTGTCGGGAAGGTCCTGTTGGGCAAGCCACGGCTCATGACTATATCACCAGGCACCAGTTTCTAGTGGTGAGTGCTCTGGTTGAGAAGAAAGCAGTTAACTGGGAAAACTGCTGTTTGATTTAATTAACAAGAACAATAATAAGAAAGAAGTTTGTTTTGGAAGGGTACTGGTCATACTCCTCCAATAAAAGCATCTGAGTCCCGAGTCTCCCAGACCATATTCATCAATGCATCCAAAAGGCTGACATGTGCCATGTTTGTAAGGTGGGAAAGGACCATTTCTAAGACATCCAGGGTTTCCTCCTCTTCCAGGACTTCTGAGAGCACCAGGGCAGTGACAGCCACTCCTCCACCTCCAGAAGATGTCCTTCCCTCCACTAGAATTCCTTCACCTCCTCCTCAATAACAACCATCCTCTTCTCAAGCTCATACTCCACTCATTCAATCTCCTCAGCATCTACTCACATAAGTTCCAACACCAGTTCCATCTTCAGAACATACTACATCACCTCCATCTCCACCTCCTGATTCTCCACCTCACATTCATATATCTGAAATTCCATCTACCTCTCAACCATCTCCTCATAATTCTCCAATTCAGGAACTCGCCTCCTCACCCACAACCACCGTTCTTCCTTCTACCAATGAAATTCCTTCCATCCCCAATGATATTCCCTCTATTGCTCCAGACTACACCCACACAGATTTCTCCAATGCATTCTCTGTATGTTCAAATTATGGACATCAAACCCCCTACTCCTCCTATGCTCCTGAATAGCTATATCTAAATTTTTCTGATATTACAAAAGATCTGCTTTCCTTTATTTCTCCTACTCTTGAAAAACTTATAGCTAATGCTATTGCCCCTCTTTTTGCTCCCATCACCTCTCTGAATTCCAGAATTGCTACCATGTCCTCTATCCCTTCTTTTGGAGGACTGGCTTCAGGACCCTCTGAACCCAGTCAGTGGGAGATGCTATGTGAAGAAGCTCGAGTTCCCCCCGATGCAGCAGTAGCAGCAGATTCTGAGATGACTGATGATTCAGCAGAAGCAGCCCCTCCAGCAAAAATCATTGAATTGTTTGCAGATTCTGATACAAACATGGCTGACACAGTTATAGCAGAAATAATTATTGTTGGTGATTACATTATAAATCCCACAGTCAATCTAGATTCTTTAGTAAATTCATTCAGTTTTGTTTTTAGAGATACTCAACCTAGTTTTTCTCATCAGCAATCTAGGACTATAGTTCCATATATTTCTCCAAGAAGTCCTGCAGTTGCTAAGCAACTCATGTCCAGTTTTGCAGTTCTAGTATTCACAGAAGAACATATGATTGAAATTATTCTTGAACCAATATTAGCCTCTAAGGCTATTGCTCCTCAAAAGGCTATCTCCCCTCCTACGTATAAGATGGATGACAGTCCCCTACCAGACCTAGATGATATTATTCTGGCAGATATAGCAGAAGCGAATAAGTTAATTTCTGAAAATGTTGCTGAAGCAGAAGTTGAAGTTGCAGAACCTCCAATAAATCCTTAGGCTGAGAAAAAAATATCTAAATATATTCTGAAGGCACTTGATTACTTATATGACAATCCTCAAAGATCATCTGATGATGAAGATGATGATGATGATTCTGATGAATCTGAAAGTTCTAAAGCTAAGAATAAAGTTGTTAAGAAGAGGAAAGTTGTTCCTAAAGCTACCCCCAAGCTAAATCCCACCCATGATACTCCCTACTACTTACTGTAGAATATCACTCCTTACCCAGGGATGCCCTCATAGATGTGGCTATCCAAGAATGAGAAGAAACCTAAGAAGAAGAGCAAAAGGTACTCTCCTCCTCCTCCTTCTCAAAGGAATTGGATAGGTCCTCCTCCTACTCCAGCTGCTGGTGCTTCATGAAACATTTCTCAGAGATCTACTTCATACACTCAAACTTATCTAAGACAACTAAATAGATCTTCAAGATTTTGTGGAAGCAGTCAGCACAGACATTCTAGCAGCAGCAGTCATCAGCAACGGCAACAATAGCACGAATCTGTAGCTGATAAAGCTGAAAAAGACAACAGTCCAAAAAGGCCAGAATCACCACCAATTCTATTTGTAGATCCTGAATAAGATACAACTGCAAGAATGAGAAGATTTCAAGAACTTTTGGACACTCCCTCATTAATAAAGCTAAAAAGGAAGGCAAGGATCCATCACAGTACACTAATATGTTATACAACCCCGTGTCTGTCAAATAAGGTCGCCAGGACCCAGACCGATTGGGCTGAAAATAGTGGGCGAGCTTGGTAGTAGAGAAGCCGAGCCCGAGCTTGGCATTCGTCGAACGGGAGATCGACATTCATCGATCGCGATCTCGGCATTCGCCGAGCTAGCCCAAGAATGATCGAGCTGAGGTCGACTAATGGAGACCAACAGATGGGCGAGCTCGTCGTCCCAGCTCGCGCTCTTGCAACGGAGCTCGACAATAGTAGGCGAATTGGATATGCCGAGGTGACCAAGCTCCCCAGCTCTCCTGGACCCATGAGGTACTTTTTACTGTTTTGCCTCCGCTGGTCTGTCTATAGCCCTTCAAAATAGAGGAGTTTGGCTGTTGGCAGACCCAACCAAGGGTTTTCTGGTAACTTCAGGTCAGTTCAGTTTGGTTATTGGCAGTTCAGATTCTGAAAACTATAAATATGACCCAAGTGGTACCCTAGAAGCCATGCTTCCTACGCTCTCCTGCTCCAGTTTTCAAGTGCTTTCTGAGGGTACCTTAGCTCGGCCTTTGGCTAAGGAGGGGAAGCGCTATCAGATCATCTGGGTGTGTGGTGGGTCCTCCCCAGCGAGCCATTGGGTCAGTTCTTCCATGTTTCTTTTGTTGTTTTGCTTGCAGGAGTGAAGTAGGTGCACGATCGCCCCTTCCCTAAGGGTGAACTCCACAAGAGATCGTTTTTCGATTTCAATATTTTGGTGTGGTGAGCGTGGAGCGTGGTCAGTGTATAAAAGCTTCAGCGAGGCTGATGACAGGAGGACGGGGATCTGACAGGCCGGACTCGCACCACCCCCCCCCCCCCGCCTCTCGCCACGGTGGGGATGTTGTAGGATTTCAGTAATGAGGTGTTGAACCTCGTCAAGTTTGCACGTGGCACGAGGGCCGAGTGCTCGACTCCAGCAGCCCAGATCACGGCCGCCCCCTCTCTGGGCGAAGATGCCACCGGCTGGCGAGCTGGGAAGGAAGTGGCCGAGGAGGGCCAAGGGTGCGAGCTCCCCGGGCGCGAGCTCTTCACCTGCTCGGTAGGCCGAGGCCGGTTCGGCGAGCTAGGCTCGCGAGACTTGCCAGCTCGCCCAGCAGGGGGAGGCAGCCCCTTCTTCGAGTTGGTCTCTTCAGCTCCAGTTCCAGAGGGGTTCAGTTAACCTAAGATGTCCTACTACACCGGGAAGGGAGACCCGGTCCAACACGCTCAATGGTTTGAGGATGTAGTTTCAATCCGGTAGATGTCAGACGGGTTCAACTGCAGACTCTTCGCTATCACCCTCAAGGAGAAAGTAAGCGAGTGGTTCCACCAGCTACCGGCCAGCTCCATTTACTGCTTCGAGGACCTGCGCCGTGGGTTCATGCTGAGGTTCACTACCTCGAAGAGGAGGAAGAAGGAGTCGGAGTCCCTATTCCACATCAAGCAGGGTGTGAATGAGACTCTGGGGAGCTACGTGGACCGGTTCCAAGAGGAGGTTACTCAGGTCTAAGAGATGTCAGGCCATAGTTTTATGATGGCCTTTACCCTGGGCCTGCAGTAGGGATTCTTCAGGATGGAGCTGAAGAGAATTCCCCCCTCTCCTACGAGGAGCTGATGGAGAGGGCGGCAAGAGAAGTTGACGGGGAGGCATCAAACCCGGAGTTTGCGTAGAAGCTGGTCAGGTGGGCCACGGATGAGGAGAAGGAATCGAGAGGAGGAAGAGGATAGGAGTAGAGGAGAGGAGAGCCCCAGCAGAGGGAGAAGAGGCAGCTCCAGGGGCAGCAGCAGCCTAGGTGGGGGCGTCAGGAGCCTGACCGTCGGCTATGCTGGAGGCCTGAGTGGCAACGGCAGGGTCCATAGAGAGGGTACAAAGGAAGGGATCGCCATCAAGGAGGGCAAGATCAATTCCACCCCCGGGCTGGAGGCAAGCCCAGAGCCCCGACTCCCCGATCAAGAAGAGGCTATGGCCATAGCCATGGGGGAGAGGAGGAGAGTAGCAAGGAGGAGGAGGAGCGAAGTTAGGGTATAGTTGCCCTATTGCAACTTTCATCAGGAGGAGGGGCACGCCACAGCCACATGCCAGGAGTTCCTCGAAATGAGAGGGAACATGGAACTGCAGCAGCAGTAGGGGTGTCAAGAAGTGAGGATCGACAAGGTCTTGCCTCGGGCAGAGGAGGACCGTTGCGAAGACCGGGTAGATGTCGGGACCCGAGGAGTGATCGGAGTGATCCACGGGGGGGGGGGGGGGGGGGGGGGGGGTTGAGGCTTCCCGAAAGGCAAACCTCCATACCATGTATCGCCGGAGCATTGGCTCCACATCCCAAACCCCACCCCTAAAAGAGAGGATCACCTTCTCCAGGAGCGATATGCCGGATCACGAGGATCCATTCTATAATGCGCTGGTCATCTAGACAGCCATCAAAAATTTTACCGTCTCTCGGATCCTCTTTGACAACGGAAGCTCCATCAAAGTCATCTTTAAGAAGGCATTTGATGCGATGAAGGTGGAGGCGAAGAGGGTGCTGGCCTCGAATGGACCCTTGTTCAGGTTTTCGGGGGAGAGGAAGGAAGTGGAGGGAGGAGTCGCCCTCCATGTCACCCTGGGGGGGGGGGCAATCTAGGAAATGCATGTTTGTCATCGTGGATGCCCCCAACAGTTACAGCGCCATATTCGGGAGGCCCCTTATCAGCGCTTTCTGATGCGTCCCCTTATTGTTCCACCAATTCTTGAAGTTCAATGTAGAGGGAATTCAGGTCAGGGTCATGGGGGACCCCAAAATGGCGCGGGAATGCTATGTCACCGCCGTGAACTCCACCTTTTGGCAGGATGGAGCCGAGGAGATGGGGCAAAGGATGGAGGAGGCTGAGTTGGAAGCTGGCAGGGAGGGGCTGGAGGTGGAGAGCTGTGCTGAGGAGGAGGCAGCAGGAAGAGATCAGGAGGAGATGGCCGAAGTGATGGCTGTAGTGGAAGAGGTGGAGGTGGATGTACCTATCCCGGAGGAGAGGGATACTGAAGGATGGGTGAAGAAGTCCAGGTTGGAGGCTGCATAGTAAGTGGTGGAGTTAAAGGTCCTCATCCGTGGAGGTAGGGTGGAGGAGGTCTGCGTCAGCGGAGGGTTGACTCCAAAGGACCAAGGCAGGATGCTGGAGTGCATCCAGAAGAATGTGGACATCTTTGCATGGAACGCCGCAGAGATGCCAATGGTTAACGCGGAAGTGGCCTGCCACCGCCTCAACCTGGACCCGGGAACACGCCCCGTCCAATAAAAGAAGAGGTCGACCGTAGACAAGCTGGCAGAGCACATCAGAGAGGAGGGGGCAAAGCTTCTCAATACCGGCTTCGTGTCCGAAATCCAATACCCTGGCTGGGTCTCCAATGTGGTCATGGTCAAAAAGGGAGACAGCAGGTGGCGAATGTGTATCGATTTCTCTTTGCTTAATAAATCTTGTCCTAAGGATTGTTTTCCCTTGCCTCGGATCGACGCGCTGGTTGACTCAGCCGTTGGTTTTTCTGTAATGAGTTTTCTAGATGCCTTTTCAGTGTTGAAACCAAAAACTTGGTCTCTCGTGGATTTCGGGGTCCCTAGAAAGGGGTGACATCACACCTACTGCACTCAATGGGATGTCATAGACCAAAGGCTCAGGAAACTAGGAACAGCCCCTCAGCTATAGCGTGGACGTCCCACCTCACACCCGGAAGACCTTTGAGGTCTCCCCCTCCCTAGCCAATGCTGAGCTAGGGTGTCTTAGAGGATGAAGAAAGAGTGAATAAGTCCTCTCCAAGGCACCCCTAAGGGCCTATTTATAGTTTTCTGGGAATGGCCTGCAAATAACCAACCTCCACTACTCTGAAATTACTGAAATGCCCCCAAATTGGCCTGCCAATAGCCAAATCCCACTGTTCAAAACGGCTAAATGCAGTCCACCTGGGGCAGCCCCTCGAGTCAGGCGAGCAGGCGGCAAGGGGCGAGCTCAGCGGCCTAGGGCTGGATGAGCTCGGCGGCCTGGGGCTGGGTGATCTCGGCGGCCTGGGGCTAGGTGATCTCGGCGGCCTGGGGCTGGATGAGCTTGACGGACTGGGGCTGGGTGAGCTCGGCGGCCTGGGGCTGGATGAGCTCGGCGGACTGGGGCTGGGTGAGCTCGGCGGCCTGCGGCTGGATGAGCTCGGCGGCCTGGGGTGAGCTCAGCGGCCTGGGGTGAGCTCGGCGGCCTGGGGGAGACCCCTCAAAGGTTCGGTGGGGGGAGACAAATATCTCATTCCCCCTACTAGTATATTTCCAAGGCCAAGCCAAAATTGGCCACCAAGAGTGCAAAATCTCCAAAAAAGCTTAAAATTGTTCATGCCTTGTTTGGGGCCCACTCTTCGCGAATACAAGGTTGTACATTCAGGTTATCATCAAATCAGGATGCACCCCTCGGACGTCAAGGATGTCTCGTTCATCACAGGGGATGGATGATACTGTTACAAGATGATGCCCTTCGGGCTAAAGAATGCAGGGGCGACCTACCAGAAGATGATGGACAGGGTCTTCAAAGTGCAAAAGGGGAGGAACCTGGAGGTGTATGTGGATGACCTCATGATCAAGAGTCACGATGTGGACTCCCACCTCCAGGACCTAGAGGAGAGCTTTGCTACCCTGCGCAAGTACAATATGCGATTGAACCCCCTGAAATGGGTCTTCGGGGCTAGTAGGGGGAAGTTCTTGGGGCATCTCCTCACCCATGTGGGGGTCGAGCCAAATCATTACAAGGTCAAAGCTATCATGGAGCTAGGGTCGCCACAGAACACCAAGGAGGTGCAGCGCCTGACAGGGAAATAGGCAGGGCTGAGTAGGTTCCTCTCCTGGGCTGGGGAAAAGTGTTCCCCATTATTCAAAACACTAAGGCCGTTCCAAGGTTTGAATGGACCAAGGAGTGCGAGGAGGCATTCCAGGCCCTCAAGATGCAGTTGACCCAGGCTCCTCTGCTCCAAGGGCCCAAGGAGGGGGAGGACCTATTTTTGTATCTCGGGGTCAGGGAAGAGGCCTTGAGCTCCGTCCTAGTTCGGGAAGAGGGGAAGAAGCAGCTCCCTATTTACTACGTGAGTCGTGTCCTAAGGAAGACCAAGCTCAGGTATCTAATTTTTGAGAAGCTGGATTTCTCCCTAATCATCTCATCCCGTAGGTTGCGACCTTATTTCCAGGCACACTCAATCCGAGTGGTGACTGACCATCCTCTTTGCAACATCTTCGATGGCGTGGAGCATTCTGGCAGGCTCGCCAAGTGGTCGGTGGAGTTGAGTGTGTTTGATGTTTCCTTCATTCCCCGCCTCTCGATCAAAGCTCAAGCAATGACCGACTTCTTGGCTGATTATGTGATTGAGGTGGCGGAGGAAGAGCTCACTCGTCTGACTCCTTGGAAGTTGAAGGTGGATGGTGCCTCGGGGAGGCATTCCCTAGGAGTGGGGGTGAACTTGGAGAGCCCTCAGGCAACTAGAATTGAGCAGACAGTTGTGGTACACTTTCCAATCACCAACAACCAAGCCGAGTATGAGTCCGTGATAGCAGGGCTGCGCCTGGCCAGGGAGCTGGGGGTGTTGTACGTGGAGGTCCTTACCGACTCCATGGTGGTAGCTTCCCAGATCAACGGGGAGTTTGAGGCAAGAGAACCTACCCTGCGGTTATACATAGCCAAGGTAAAGGGGGTCTTCGGCACGTTCCGAACTTTTTTCCATCCAGTACGTGCCCCGGGAGGAGAACGAGCAGGTCGATCGACTGGCGAAGCATGGTCCTCAATTGGGGGGGGGGTACCATCACCGACCTATTCCACCCTTCCATCGAAGAGGGGAAGCTCATGGAAATTGATCAGCGGCCTTCATGGATGGACCCGGTCACAACCTTCATCTCCATGGGAGAGTACCCAGAGGGGGCAGATAAGATGAAGCTCAGGCATAAGTCGGCGTACTACCTCCTCCAAGGCGGGCAGATGTACATGAAGACTCTCTCAGGGATGTTGGCTCGTGGAGTGGCCGAGGGGAGGTATAAAGAATCTTGGAGGAATTCCACTCCGGAGAGTGTGGGAGCCACTCCGGGAGTCAAACCCTGGAAGGGAGAATTGTTAGGCAAGGGTACTTCTGGCCCACCCTGGGCCGCGATGCAAAGGAATTCGCAAGAAGGTGCCATAAATGACAGCTGTTTTCCCCCCTCCAGCTACAGCCGGCTCAGCGACTCAAAAGTATCACAGCCCCCTGGCCCTTTGCCATTTGGGGAATGGATTTGGTTCGACCGTTCCCCCAGGCCAGTGGGCAAAGGAGGTTCCTACTGGTGATGATCGATTATTTCTCCAAGTGGTTGGAGGTAAAGGCACTGGCCAAGGTGACCTCCCAGGTTATCAGAAACTTTGTTTGGGGGGAGATCATCTTTCTCCATGGGCTGCCCCAGGCCATTGTCACGGACAACGGGCCCTAGTTCGCCAGTGCTAAGTTCACAGGTTTTTGCGAGCAGCTTGGAATCGACCTCAGGTTCGCCTCGGTCCATCACCCCAGGATCAAGGGGCAGGTAGAGGCCGCGAACAAGATCATTGTCAACCTCCCGAAAAATAAGGTGGAAAATCTGAACGGGAGCTGGGTGGAGCTGCTTCCCGAGGTTCTATGGGCCCTGAGAACTAACCCCAACACAGCTACAGGAGAGACCCTCTTCAAGCTCTCCTATGGGTGTGAGGCAGTGCTCCCCGTAGAATTTGAAGTTCAGACACCTCGAGTCATTGCGGCCGGGGAAGGAAGGTAAGAATGGCAGGAGGAGAACGAGGAAGAGCGGCGACATTTACCTCGACATGGTGGAAGAATTGCGGGACCTTTCCGCCTTCCGACAAGAAGAGGTGAAGATAAGGATGTCTAAGTACTTTGACAAGCACGTCAGAGTCAAACAGTTTATGGAAGGGGACTTGGTACTAAAGAAAGTGGATGCAGCGGGAAGGTCGGCAACCGTGGGGAAACTCAATCCTAACTGGGAGGGACCATTCATTGTAAAGGAAGCACTAAGGTCAGGGGGGTATCGACTCCAAAATGTGGAGGGCGAGGCCGTAAGTCTCACCTGGAGTGGTGATAACTTGAAACGATTTTTTCCTTAAAACATGTAAGTGGTGCTTTGATTTTTAATAAAAGTTCTTTAAACACGCTAATGCTGTCGCATGAGCTCACATGAAGAAGTGAAGTGAATTTAGACCCCGAGCAGATCCTGCTGTCAGGCTCTCACCTAGCTGGCAGGGCTGGAAGTCACTCGGTGTCATCCTTGGGCCTCGAGCAAATCCCGCTGTCAGGCTCTCACCTAGCTGGCAATGCTGGAAGTCACTCGATGGTGTTAGCAGTAGACCCCGAGCACATCCCGCTGTCAGGCTCTCACCTAACTGGCAGGGCTGGAAGTCACTCAGAGTCATCCTTGGGCCTCGATCAGATCCCGCTGGGCTCTAAGAAGATCTCCTCCTGACGGCGGACCTTGCGGGTGAGATTCTGGTTCTCATTCTTCAGCTTCGCATTCGCCCCCTCCAGCTCGGCAAGCCGGACGCAAAGCTGGCTGATCTCCTCCTCTAGCTCGGCATTGCGAGCCCGCAGCTCCCCGGTGGCCTTTGTGTCCTGACAAAAGAAAAGTTCATTAGTTTCAGAGCAAACGTTTTTCAAAATAAAAGAAAGAAGGTGAAGACCGATACTCACCAATCCACCGGCGGCCTGGGAAAGGAGACCCTCGGCGATGCCGAGTCGCCTCGACTGGTCGGCGACCTTATACTTGGCGACATCGCGAGCCTGCTCGCATTTTTGGAGTTGGTTGCTGAGGCCGAAGCTACGGCCGGTCAGCATGTGGTGGAGCTCCATGGCCCACGGATGGGCCTGCAGACCCTCATGGCCTAGCTGCCGTAGGGTCATGTTCTTGTAGGCCTCGGCATCCTCGCGGCCATAGAGGCCGAAGCCGATGGCATAAGCGTGGCCGGTGGCGGGCTCTCAGTCATGGCAGGAAGGATGCAGGGTGGAGATGGAGAGCCGATGGGCCAGCTCATCCCACTACACCATGGGCTCGCCCGCCGAGTCCTTCCACCGCCCCCCGAAGCTGAAGAGGGGATGTTGTTTCGGGTCCACGCGCTCGCGAGCCCCCCTCTTCACCGAAGGAGGTGGGGAGATCGCTACCGCGGGAGCAGGAGCTTCGCCTCCCTTACGCCCTTTGTTGATGATCTCCTACAGCGGGCTCTCCGGCGACGTGTCGGGGATGGTATCGGGCGAGCTCATGTATTTGGGGCTGGATTGATGTTGTTGATGTTGTTTCCCCCGCAGAGCGAGCACGACTTTCTTCATCTTTTTTGATAATGGCTGGCGGTGTGGCGGGTTCGAACCCGCATCCTCAGACCGCCTCTTGTTGGAAGAGGGTTGGGAGAAGGCCGCCTCATCTCGGCAGGCCGCCACCACCTCCTTCTCGCGAGCATGGGGGTCCGGGTGCAACCCCAAGTCCGCAAACGGCGGGTTTGCGGGAATCAACCGCTCCCCTGCAAGAAAAAACTTGGAAAGAGTTAGAGCACTTTCAACAGCAATATGGCGAGCTCGGCAATACGGGGAGAACAATACCTTTGCCGGGTAGGACAGGGAGAAGCGCGTCAAGGCCCCAAAGCAGGTAGGCGACCTCGAAGTCCTTGTGGAGAAAGTATTTGTGGAGCTCGGCATCGTTTCCAGATACGGACAGTGGGCGGTACACCTCCTCGATTTTCTGCTGCGACGAGTACGGGATGTTACCGAGATCGCCCTTGATAAAGGTGATCCTAGTCATCAAGTTATGGTGCTTGTTCGCCATCTCGCGAACTTTGATCAGCGAGCTGCCGAAGTAAGCAACCCCATCCGTCATCGCCTTATAAGCGAAGAGTTTCCTGAGCACTGTCAGGTTGAACTCTATCCTCTCTCGCTGGAGAAAGCTCGCGAACGCCACCATCATGGCGATGGCATTGGAGTTTAGCTGCGCAGGTACCGCGCCATAGTACTTCAAAATTTGAAGGATCTCCAGCCAGAGGGGGAAGCGCAACCCCACCTCAAAGTGAGAAATGGGGAAGACGAGCTCATCGTCATAGAAGGTATTGATGGCCTCCCCTTGCCTCGGCCGGTGCGCCTCGAAGCCCGGTGGCACATGCTCTGCCGCGAACTCTGCGAGCTCCTCCTCGCTGGTATGCCACTCAAAGAAGCAGTAATCAGTGAAGTGGTGGGCGCACTTGGTGCGGCCATCAGCGTCGGGGTTGGTCTTGCCCATGCTCGCGAAAGTATTCGGGGCGCCAGTAGAAAGGGAGAGAAGCGCAGAAAGAAAGAGAAAGAGAGCAATAAAAGCAGCAGAACGGGGGTTGGTGGTGGTGGTGAGGGGGGTGGGTTATTTATAGAAAAATATATCTGGGGTCAGGCTGTCCAATCGGCTCAGCTCACCTCCCCAGCTCGCCACCGCCAACTAGCCACCCAAGCTCCCCGACTTCTGGCGCGTCCCAACCAAGGCTAAGTCAAACAGAGCAATATATTATTTGAACACCGCACGTCCAAGAATATTTTAAAGTTACTTATGAGAAATACCAAGTGCAGGAATAAAAAAGCGTGGCGCGCGAGCAGGGGGAACCCCAGGAGGCGAGTACCGATCGGCACGGCAAAGGAGCCTCCCTTTATCTACCCCAGCCTCGCACCCCCCGCCCCCCAGACTGCCGCGCATGAAGCACCTCGCGGATCCTCCCCGAATTCCTCTATGCCACCGAGAGGCCGTCGTTTATCTCATCCAGAAGCCGGGAAGGGGACGTCGTCTCGCCAGCCTGGCCGCTTTGCACCTCGTCAGCGAGGCACACGTAGTCGCGTTGTAGCGACTCATTGACCCCATGCACCTCGCGCTGCCCGCACACCATCTTCTTGATAAGCTTAACCTCCCTCCTCGTCAGCTCACCTTGATCCACTTCGGGGCCCAGGTAAGAGTCCAACGAGCTTGGGGAGGGGAGGGGAGAGTAGTGGGGTACCCGTGAAGATTCCTCGGTAGCGTATTGGCTGGGGGGAACTGTGGAGACAAACATCAGCAAAAAGAGGAATGCAGGAAAATCGCACGTGGCAGGAATCCAAGCAAAGTTGACCTGACGAGCTCGGCAGCTCGAAGGAGATGCGGGGAGGAATGAACCTCAGATCCTTCCCGCAACCTGGGCCGCGAGTTCCTGGTGGGAGAAGCTCGAATCCCGGGGTAGGGATGGTTTCCAGACCCCCCCCCGCGGTCACGACAGCTTGCCGAGGAGAGGAGGCACGCATCGGTGAATTCGGCCTAAGTGAGCTCAACCCCAAGGTACCAAAGGGAGGGGACGGCTCCTGGTGGTGGTTCTCCGGAGTCATGAACCGCAAGACCCCAAGAGTGGTCTTGGCTCGATGGGTGGCGTCTTGTGGGGCGGCATCTTTTACACCATCAGGGCGGCTGTCTGGGTCATCGCAGATATCGACAATATTCCTCCCCTTTTCAGAGGCAGGCGGAGTGGAGGAGACGGTCCCATGCTCCAAGGTGGTCCTAAGGTCATCGTAGATGGTCTCGGCCGCCTGAGGGAATGGTTTCATATTCTTGGAGCTAGGCTCGGCAGAGCCACCCTGCGGCAGAGTGGCTGGGACAGCCGTCAGGGCGGCTACGTGAGCTACAGAGGCCTGGCGAGCTCGGTTAAGGCGCTCTTGGATCTACTTGGGGATCGGCATCTTGGCAGGGCCAGAGCAAAGGGAATGGCAAGAGTCAAGCACGTACGCAGGTGCATATATATAGCCGTAGGTGGACCCCACCCGAAGATTCCCTCCAATCCACCCCGTGCTCACCGAACACTTGGGGTTGGATGTTTCTTTCCGAGCTTTGCCAAGCTCAAAAAGAAATGGGATTATGTACAACCCCATGACCAGCGAATAAGGTCGCCAGGAACCAGACCGATCGGGTTGAAAATAGTGGGCGAGCTCGGTAGTAGAGAAGCCGAGCCCGAGCTCGGCATTCGTCGAACGGGAGATCGGCATTCGTCGACCGCGAGCTCGGCATTCACCGAGCTAGTCCAAGAATCGTCGAGCTGAGGTCGACTATTGGAGACCAGCGGATGGGCGAGCTCGCCGTCCCAGCTCGCCGTCCCAGCTCGCGCTCTCGCAACGGAGCTCGGCAATAGTAGGAGAATTGGATCTGCCGAGGTGACCAAGCTCCCTAGCTCGCCTGGACCCATAAGGTACTTTTTACTATTTTTCCCCCGCTGGACTGCATATAGCCATTCAAAACAGTGGAGTTTGGCTGTTGGTAGACCCAACCAAGGGTTTTCTGGTAACTTCAGGTCAGTTCAGTTTGGTTATCGGCAGTTCAGATTCTGAAAATTATAAATAGGACCCAAGGGGTACCCCAGAAGGCATGCTTCCTGTGCTCTCCTGCTCCAGTTTTCGAGTGCTTTCTGAGGGTACCTTAGCTCGGCCTCTGGCTAAGGAGGGGAAGCGCTCTCAGATCTTCCGGGTGTGTGATGGGTCCTCCCCGCCGAGCCATTGGGTCAGTTCTTCCCTGTTTCTTTTGTTCTTTGCTTGCAGGAGTGAAGTAGGTGTGCGATCACCCCTTCCCCAAGGGTGAACTCCACAAGAGATCGTTTTTCGGTTTCAACATATATTATCCTACAGGGGAGAAGAACTGAAAAGGTATGATAAAGTAAATAAGTTTTTCAATGTAGATGATTACATGAATTTGCATCCAGAGGCTGTAGTACCAAGAGCTACCTCTATCAATATCATTGGAGTTGCTGACATGACAATGTCTAGAAGAGAAGCAGTCAATCCCAACTGAGAAATTAAATTCAGACATCCCTCTGAAAGTTCTGCAAAAGCTGACAAGGAAAAGGCTAACAAGAACTAATGAACATTTTGTTTAGTTTTGTATTTCTGAACTCTATTTGTTATAACTGTCACAAAGCTACTATTTACATATCTGCTAGATATCTTTAAATTTTCTGTGAGATATATTTATTTTGCTTTGTGATCTTTTTCTTTTTATATTATTAGTGACCTCACCCAAATAGGTGGAGATTGATGGCGAGGACGCCCCGCCATTTGCTCTTTCCGACATGGATCTCATTGATCGCCGCCGCTACATGTTCGTGGACATTGATGGTCGTTGCCGCAACTGTCGTCGCCGCCGCCGCCGCTGCCGCCTACGCCGTAATTATGAATATAATGTTATTTCCATTTTGAAATAATATTATATTCCTAATGTTTTATGAATTTATAAGTCCTAAGATTTATAAATTTCAAAATTATAAAATTTATAACTATGTTATTTTACAAGTGTATGTTTTATGTCATATTAAACACTAGTGGTTAGGATTGGTTATGCTTTGATGAAGGGTGGATGGAGAGGTGTGTGATAACATATATATGTGTTTGAGGAGTTGGAGATGTCATGGAAAAAAAAGAAAAAAAGGGAAAACCTAATACAGCTTGCGTGAAGCAGCCGCCCCCTATTCGGCCAAGCCGAAACCCGACCTCCAGGATTCCGCGACCAGCTGCTGCCTCTGCCCCCTCTTGGTGGTGTTTCCCGCTGCTCCGGCGACCTCCTACCTCCTCCGGTGTGACTCCGAAGAAGGCGGCTCGGTTCTCTCCACCCGGTGCGACTCCGGTGGACCCGTGGAAGTGTGACTCTTCCATAGTTATCTTTCTCCTCCTCCTCTTCATTTTCAGATTTTGGGTAATGATTTCCTCTTCTCAAACTTGGGTAATGATTCATCTTAGATTGTGGGAGATGTGGAAACTTGATATCATATTTTTTCCTAAAGTTTGATCCTCATTTGCATTGCAAAAATCTGAAATTGTATTGCTTTATTTCCGAATTTTCGCGAAGGTTTTTGTAAGGATAGGTCCCCTTGGACGTTTGCAAGCCGGGGTTGGTTTAGCCTTTGGTTTCGAGCGGATCAAGAGGATTTGGTATATCCTCGTTTGATTTGGTTTTGAGGGCTGCATTTGGACTTTTTTCCGAATCGAATTTCTTAGTCCAGAGCGCTCTCCATGTGGATGGAAATGCGGTGATATGACACTAGATGTATGGCTAGGTTATGAAAATGTGTATGTGAATGTCTCGTGCAGGTTTGGATGGGAAATTCCCCCTTGTGAGATCGCAACATTATAGACAAAATTCTGCCAAAATTTTAAGTTTTACGTGCACACCACGTGTTCGTTTAAATTCCCCTTAGGAACCCCTTTGCCATTTCGTGCCTTAATCCAATTCCCGGGATTGTGCCACATCAATTTGGTATCAGAGGCGGCGCAAAGCTTTCTTAATCTTTGTCGGTCCTCCCGCATCACTTCCCTACCTTTATGCACACACATCCCAATTTATTCACCTTCGGGAAACAGGTTTGCCAATTTCTCATCTTGGCAACGATCCGCTCGTATCGAGCTTTCCCCTTTTTTTGCACTAAGTGCACACTTATTGGTCTTCTATTTATTTTCTTAGTTATATATAAAAACAAATTGTGTTTCCTAAAATATCTCAAAAAACAAAAAAAAAATGTTTTTCGTGTCCCCTTAGTTTGAGTTTTCATTTAGACTTTATGACGCACCTTGGGAGTTCCGCTCACTCACCTTCATTCGTTGATCGAAACGTTATGTTAGCCCAGTATTTGACACCACCACTGCGCACCTGTAGGCCTGTTAGAGTTCCTGTTCCGACCTATGATGGGATAGGTGGACCGCGAGTATTTTTAGGTTGGGTGAAGGATATTGAACGTTATTTTGAGCAGTATTATATTATGGACCCCCACAGGATTCCCGTTGCGAGACTACAATTATTAGGTCGACCCCAAACCTTCTGGCTCAATGAGGAGAGACGTTTTGGGACGTCCCTCGATGACTCACTTGTAGGTTGGAAGATTATGAAGAATCTATTAACGGATCAGTATTACCCTCCCTACTGTCGCCTCCACTTTTCTGATTATCTGAATGTGTCGCCGCCTACGACTTTGCCTACGTCGAACCAGTATGTCCCCTCGTACTGCCATACTCGGATATCTCATGATTTTGTTTCGCCCCGCCAGGGCACTAGACCCATTTTTGATCATAGGAGCGACTATAAGCCTCACGCTAGATCCTTGCTCCACCCTGATCTAACTATTTCGAGCACACGTACTCCAACCTTTAGGGAGAAAGAAAAGGTTAGGCCATCTGTCCCACCACCAATCGTTGTCACTACTAAGAAAGTTATAATACCGCGGGTGAAGCCTAGGAAAGCAGTTACGATTTGCAAGGAAGATGCTACATGTTATGCTTGTGGGTTGATTGGCCATTATGCTGTGGAGTGCCCCACTAAGCCTAGGGTTTTGGCTCTTTTAGCGTCGACGTCTAAGCCCGCCACTGAGGGCGATGTCAATTTTTTCGACGACTGTAGTGACGAAGAGGAGAGTGGATATCCTAGTGACTTGGATGATGATATCTCCCCTGAGATATCCCTCCCTGGGATTAACCCATTTCCCCTCGACCTTATTTCAGGCCCGTCTCCTAAGCCCGTTGAGGGATCATTCGCTGGCCCTAAGTCGACCGATGTACCTATTATATTGGAAGATGTACCTGACGAGGGAAGATTATTTTTGGATGATGTTAGCGCTGAGGACCCGAAAGATGTTACTTTGATGTTATCTCCGTTGCCTGAAGCCCCATGTGGAATACTAAAATTGTCGGGTTCGATTTTGCCTACTATAGAGATCGTTACTGATTATGATTTGGCTGAAATATCTAGTGGGTTGGAAGACATTTCGGCTGAGTTGGTAGAGTCCACCTGTGATGAATGTTTATCTGAGAGTGAGTTAGGTGATAACGATCCAGTTGAGTTTTCTATACGGACGAATCCACTATTTGATCTTCCTCTTGATTTTGTGGGCTGGCATACGGTGGATTTTTCTTGGACGTTAAATCTGTGTTTCGACGGTGATTATGACTTAGCTCCTCCGGCATCGACCATGTCGACTCCCCTACTGAGTCACTTGACTCGATTAGATGATTTGTTAGGGACCGAGCTTGTCATTTCTAGTCCGAGATATTTGGAGGTGCCTATTTATCTAGCTCCCTCGTTAGACTTACCTAGAGAGATGTGTGTGGGCGAGTTGTTGGTTGTCGCGTTCGGTCCTGCCACTCCAGTTCATAGATCTGACTATGCTTTTCCTAGGATGGGCCGTTCATCTGACCGCTTGGCGTTTGGTGAGGCTTTGTGTTGGACTGCTAGTGCTTCCTTGGCTCTGGGGATTTTTGATGTGGTGTCCCCTAGACACACTTATTTGCCAAGCCCGGTCGCACGCATTTATCCTCCACCTTTTGATGATCCGTGCATGCACACGTTAGTGAACCTAGTTGGATCTGTTGAGTTGTATCGCACGTGCGCCCTTTCAAATTCGGGAGCGTCCAAATCTATAGTTGGTGGTGAGCATTTTTCGCTGGCACTTATTTCTGACCTTTTAAAATCAACATTTACAACTATGACGTTGGACTTGACTTGTGGGCTATGCATGAGTGAGTGCCCGTATGCGGACATGTCTTCGTCTACGACTACGTGTGATTTCACGGCGACTGTGCCTTTTGATTTGGTGTCCTCACGACATTATTACCCATCAAATCAAATTGCACATATTTTTCATCCATCCTGGCACGATCTGCACGTACACATTTCATCGCCTTATGCCAGTATCGGTGGGTTGCGTCACTTTCACGACTGTTCACCTCCGAGAGCTCCTGCCTGCAGAATTGTTGATTCCAATTTAGTCTGGTTAGCCCACGAGTGGATACCTTCGGGTTCCGTAACAAAATTATTACGTTGGAGCGCCGATCCTTTCATGATCTTCAACAATTTTGGATTTAACGCAATTTTTTTGGATTTTTATGATGCAATCGGTGTTTCGCCGTGGTTCAATTTTTCGGATTTAATTTTGCATATCTTGTTTCCACCCGAGTGGTTTTCTCCGACGTTTCTCTCTTCCACTTCAGATTCTCTTGGGTTGAGAGGTGAGATTCTTTTCGTGTCGCACTTCCATTTGGGTTTCCTGGTTCTCGCATTGGATGGTAAGATCTGTACTGCTTTTCTTTATGCTGACACATCTACGAGGTTTCCTGCTGTTCTTGCTCATCACAGGTTCTGTTCTATTGTGGATGCCTGCACTGCTTGTCCTGCCCCGTGGATGTTCGCTCTTGCTATGCTACCTGTGGACGCTGCTGTCTCCTGCTATTCTCTCCCTGTCCACTCATCGGGGATGCGTGATTTTGAGCGGGGGAGGATTGATGGCGAGGATGCCCCGCCATTTGCTCTTTCTGACATGGATCTCATTGATCGCCGCCACTACATGTTCGTGGACATTGATGGCCGTGGCCGCAACTATCGTCGTCGCCGCCGCCGCCGCCGTCGCCGCCGCCGCCTACGCCGTCATTATGAATATAATGTTATTTCCATTTTGAAATAATATTATATTCCTAATGTTTTATGAATTTATAAGTCCTAAGATTTATAAATTTCAAAATTATAAAATTTATAACTATGTTATTTTACAAGTGTATGTTTTATGTCATATTAAACACTAGTGGTTAGGATTGGTTATGCTTTGATGAAGGGTGGATGGAGAGGTGTGTGATAACATATATATGTGTTTGAGGAGTTGGAGATGTCATGGAAAAAAAAAAGAAAAAAGGGAAAACCTAATACAGCTTGCGTGAAGCAGCCGCCCCCTATTCGGCCAAGCCGAAACCCGACCTCCAGGATTCCGCGACCAGCTGCTGCCTCTACCCACTCTTGCTGGTGTTTCCCGCTGCTCCGGCGACCTCCTACCTCCTCAGGTGTGACTCCGAAGAAGGCGGCTCGGTTCTCTCCACCCGGTGCGACTCTAGTGGACCCGTGGAAGTGTGACTCTTCCATAGTTATCTTTCTCCTCCTCCTCTTCATTTTCAGATTTTGGGTAACGATTTCCTCTTCTCAAACTTGGGTAATGATTCATCTTAGATTGTGGGAGATGTGGAAACTTGATATCATATTTTTTCCTAAAGTTTGATCCTCATTTGCATTGCAAAAATCTGAATTTGTATTGCTTTATTTCCAAATTTTCGCGAAGGTTTTTGTAAGGATAGGTCCCCTTGGACGTTTGCAAGCCGGGGTTGGTTTAGCCTTTGGTTTCGAGCGGATCAAGAGGATTTGGTATATCCTCGTTTGATTTGGTTTTGAGGGCTGCATTTGGACTTTTTTCCGAATCGAATTTCTTAGTCCAGAGCGCTCTCCATGTGGATGGAAATGCGGTGATATGACACTAGATGTATGGCTAGGTTATGAAAATGTGTATGTGAATGTCTCGTGCAGGTTTGGATGGGAAATTCCCCCTTGTGAGATCGCAACATTATAGACGAAATTCTGCCGAAATTTTAAGTTTTACGCGCACACCACGTGTTCGTTTAAATTCCCCATAGGAACCCCTTTGCCATTTCGAGCCTTAATCCAATTCCCGGGATTGTGCCACATCATTAGGATGTTTTTTGACCCACATTGTATAGCCAGGGTGAAGTCATTGAGTCTTAGAGTTTAGGCTAAGTCATTAGGTTCAACATTAATGGACCAGCCAGCAGAAGACCTCAGTGGACTCAAGACTTAGAAGAAATCAAAGTTCAGTATATAAGTTTGACGCTCATCGAACTCAGCTCGATGATAGTTATGCTCTACTCAACAAACTCATAATTAATTCTCTAAGTTGAGCTCGATGATATTCGAGCTCAGGTCGATGAAGTCTGTTGTTCAACTTCGATACATTCTTTCTAGTTTATTTTCACTGAACTCAGCTAGACGAAGATAGATTCTGTGCTCGACGAACTGAGACCACAGAATTAGCAAGATATTCGTAGAACGCAGTTCGCTGAGCTTAGGTCGATGAACAGGATTTCTCAACTCGACGAACTTGTATCTCCGCTCGACGAAATCTGTTTAGAGCTCGACGATTACTATCCAGTGCCTAACTTAGTGTTTTTTCCTTATTTTCTATCCTTATTCCATATATTATTTAGCAGTAATTCTCTAAGTAATTAATGCATATATTCCCCTGAATATAGTAATTATTGGCTGCATTAATTATGGTCTTCATCGTGGTTAATTACTTGATTAATTTATTTGGACAGTTAGGAAACTCATTAAAGATAATATTCTCCAGCCATATTTCATTCTCCAGGCAATCAGCAATCAATGCAGGGAATTCAAAATTCAAAGTAGAATTCGACAGAGAATATATAAAAGAGATTTTTTCTCTTTTCAGAAAACAAGACATAGAACAATAAGAGAAGAATTACAGAAACATACACAAGATCATCTATTTCTTCTCTGTAGAGAAAACATCCAATTTTCTCCTTGTGCCTACTGAAGACTGAAGAACCACAAATATACATCAAGAGTCTTATTCAACTTCTCTCCAAGAACTTTCAAGGACAATAATCATTCTATCAGTCAGAAGTTCCTGGACATCATTTCAAGACAATTCTTAAGACCCTCACCTTGAGAAAGGCTCCAAGTGATTTTAGAAGGAGCTCTTGACAACAACAATCCGCTAAGTCTTCTCTGTTGATTAGAGAAAGAGAAGACACCATCAAACCTCTCTCACCTCTCGTACAAAGGGTTTATTAACTCCCTTCAAAAGTTTATTATTGGTTTTTAGGCACCTGATCAAAAGCTCAAAGTGTTGTGAAATATCCCTGGAAATAGATCTTGTGGAGGCAGTCACCTGATCAAAAACCTGCTAGTGGATTCCTACCAGTGTGATAGAAGAGTGGATGTACCCAGTTTTGGAAACCACTATAAAATTCTTGTGTTGTCTGGTTGATCATTTTCTGTGTTGCTCTTGCTTTCCTGTGATAGCATAAGTTGTTGTGATAGTTTAGCTTTGCTGTGTTAGTTTAGCTTAGTCTATCTTTTCTATTACTACTATTGGTATCACTTATTTTAAAACTTTGATAATATTTAAAAGAGCCAAAATTTTAACTACTTTATTCTCCCCCACCCCTCTAGAGTAAATCTTATTTATCACCTATTTGATTGGTATCTAAGGCATAACATATCTTTTAGTGGTGAGGGTATCACGGTGGATCTGGCAAAAGTGGCTGCAATATAGGAGTGGCCTGTGTTGTCTTTAGTGGCGGAGGTCCGAAGTTTTCTGTGACTTGCCGGCTACTACAGGCGCTTTGTAGAGAAATTCTCTCGAATAGCTTTACCCCTCACGACCTTGACAAGGAAGGATCAAAAGTTTGTTTGGTCGTCAGCGTGCGCGCAAGCTTTCGAAGAATTGAAAAGTCGTCTGACCACGACGCCTATTCTATGCTCGCCATGTGGGATAGAAGGATTTGAGATGTATAGTGATGATTTAGGCAGCGTATTAGGCTGCGTTTTGTTACAACATGGGAGAGTAATAGCTTATGGTGCGCGGTCGTTGAAGGGGCATGTGAGGAATTATCTGGTCCATGAATTGGAATTGGTGGCTGTGATATTCACGTTGAAGCACTGGAGGCACTATTTGTACGGTGTGAAGGTCGACATTTACACAGATCATAAGAGCTTAAAGTATTTGTTGGATCAGAAGGACCTAAACATGCATCAGAGAAGGTGGAAGAAGTTCCTTGAGGACTACACCTTCAAGATACATTATGTTCCTGACAAAGGTATTGCGGTTGCAAACTTATTAAGTCACAGAGCTCCCGCGGAGGCCAATTTGTTAATGATGCATGAGGAGCATCTCGTTTTAGATTTGGAGGCCTTAGAGATCTCTTGCGTTGATAGGAGGTCGAGTGCTGAAGCACGTTTTAGTTGGATTAAGGTGAAGTATGACCTTGTCGATCGGATTTGGCAGGCTTTGGATTTGTACAACAGCATGAAATGCTACATGACTGAGTCTTTGGAAGGGTCAAATGCCCAGTTTAAGTTTAATAATGGACTGTTGTGGAAGGACAGTCGTTTGTGCATCCCAAGACTGGGTAAAATATAGGAGGAGTTGATGTACGAAGCTCCTTACACCAAGTACTCGTTCCCCACGGGGAGCACAAAGATGTACAAAGACATGAAAAAGCTATTGTATGGCCAGGACTGAAAAAGGGCATTGCGCTGTATGTGGCTAAGTGTCAAACTTGTGCTTTAGTGAAGGCTAAATGCTAGAAGCCCGGAGGACTATTGAAGTATTTGCCTATATGGGAGTGGAAGTACGACGATATATCCATGGATTTTGTGTATGGTTTTCTGAGAGCGCAGAAGGGAAACGATATCATCTGGGTGATCATAGAACGTTTGACGAAAGTGTCACACTTCATCCCGAATAGGAAGGACGGTTCGGCAGAAAAGCTAGTAAAGATTTATGTTGAAAATATTGTACGACTACACGGTGTGCCCCGTAGCATCGTGAGTGACCGATATGGGCGCTTCAAATCTAATGACTGGAGGTTGGTGAATAATTTTTTGGGGACCAATCTGAAGTTCAGTACGGCCTTTCATCCGCAGATGGATGGTCATACCAAGAGATTCAACAGGATGATGGAGGACATACTTCGCATGTGTGCCTTGGATTTCAAAATATAGGTGGGTGGATCACCTATATATGATTGAGTTCACGTACAAAAAAAAGTACCAGGAGAGTATTCAAATGGCGCCCTTTGAGGTCCTATATGGTAGGAAGTGTCGTACTCTATTGTCATGGTTGGAGACTGGCGAGTCCAAGTTATATAAGCGGAATTATGTCAAAGATGCGACTTCGATTGTGCAAACAATACGAGAGAGATTGTTGATTGCACAAGATAGGCAGGATAAATACTATAATGCCAAACATATGAATGCTGAGTTTTCCATTGACGATTAGGTATATTTGAAATCATGTCGTTCAAAGTTGTGTCAAGGATACGATGGCTGAAAAATCTGAGTCCAATATACCTTAGACCATTTTAGATACTGTAGCATTTTGGCGAAGCCGCCTACCGATTGAAAATGTCCATGGAATTGGGTAGTCTTCTTGACGTATTCCACATATCGGTGTTGCGAAAGGCACTTCAAGAGCCTATACTAGTGATTGCTGCAAATCAAGTACCAATGGATGGCAGGTTGACAATGAAGGTCAAACCTATTCACATTGAGGATGTAGATGTCAAGCGACTTCGTAATTTTGAAATCAGGATCGTCAAAGTCCAATGTGGACAACTGTGGCCGAGAGGAGCTATCTTGGGAGCGGGACCAATCCATGAGGTCAGAGTTCCCCGAATTGTTCGACTGAGGTACACGTTGTAAATGTTATGACTTCCTAAAGTTATTTTTTCTCGTAATGCATAATTTCGGCACCGAATTCATTAAGTGGGAGAGATTTATAGTGCCCCAAGATTTCCGAAGCAGGGAAAATGGTTGTCTTGAACTTACCGCCCGGCGCTAGGTCTAACTCCGACGATAGCTCCGGGATAGTTGACCAGAGGCATCAAGAGCATTGAGTGACTTAACTGGCATCGAGTGCTATCGCACAGAGATAAAGGGATATCATGCAGCGATAACAGAAATTGAGAGAGTCGAGTGCATCAAGTTGAGCTACTGCCCGACGGTTGTATTACCGATGGCGGTAGTAAGGTCAATTATTTTGACAGAGCTCTCGAGTTGTTACCGCGCGACAGTAACATTTATCGCGTGTTGATAGTGTGGGTGGTCTTTTCGTAACTGACGTCAGGTACTGTTTAGCGGTAATTACCTATCATGTGGCATTAGCGATTCTGTAACCACGTAGCCACATGTCGACCTGTATTTAGAGGGCTTGGGCGGTTGCATCCAAAACGAGGCATTGAATAACGGTACCACACGACGGTAGCTAGTTACCATGCGGCGGTAGCTCAGAATATAATCCTGGTTCGTCCATTTCACTTCATTTTCTTTGGTGTTTGAGGACTTGTCCTGGATTTTTGGAGGAGGAGCAGCAGCGTCGAAAAGGGGAGTTTACGGAATCATTCGAGATTCGGAGTTCGGATTCGCAAAGCAAGTTTGGATCTACAGAGGAAAGGCTAGAGCGGTCGATTTCAACCATCTAGATTTCTCCCAAGGTGCCAAAGTGGACTTTAAGGGTAACGATCCATTTCCTTAGACATGTGAAGTCCTTTCTTTTGGCATTACATGGTAGACACTCCACGAAAACGTGAATGTGGCTCTCCTGACAGGTAGATCCGTGTATCCCTGTTAGATTGAATTTAGATCCGGAATCGAAGTACAAAATAGGCATGTTGTGTGAATCCCATCCAGACGGGTTGGTATGGATTGGTAATGTTTGTATTCTTTGTATGGCAGAGAAGACTATATGGTTATCATGTAGATTTTGGAGTCACAGGGTGTGCAGTTGATTGTATTGAGATTACTGGGAGTAGTCTCCAGGAAAACACACGTTTAAGTGGAAGAAGTGATAATCTTACCCATACCATGTGGCGGTATGCTACTGCCAGTGGTAGCTCCCTATGAGCATTGTAATATATGTTGAGAAGCCTTTCTCGTGGGGACATGAGGGATAAATTTTTGACGCCTGTCTCTCTGAGACGTAGGAGCAAGTTTGTGGGCATGAGCTTAATTAGCTCAGCTTTGGTGGTCGTGAGTGCTAGCATAGGATCATAATTGTGTTATGAAATGTACAGATTGGAAAGGGGATTCTTACCTGCACCTTGGCTTGATGCGCCCGATGATTTGAGCACTAGGAATTTGCTGAAGTGCACCCAACCCTATGTTGCTAACCATCACAGAGAATGGAGGTATGACCTTTGAGGTCCTATGCACCAAGAATGTGCCCTGAGAGTACGGGGCATTGGGCGTTTGTGCCAGCTTCTGTGGCGAATGGTGCTTAAGTTGCACGTTCTGTTTGTCATAATGTGATTATGCTAATGTTTGCATGGAAGGAGCACCGCCACCCCGGGTGAGGGGTGGGGTCGTTATAATTTGGTCAGCTAATGCTAACTGTTGCTTTTATTTGCTACCGTTGCGTTGGAATGTTGTTTGCAGGTGCAGCCGAGCCAAGCGGGAAATAGCGGGCTGATGCCCAGTATAGCAACCCTTTAAGGCGAAAGTGAATTGCCCGTTTTGTATATTTGTTACTCATGTGTAGCCGGCCTGCATACCGATGTATGAAAGATAGTTTAATTTGAGTAAACCTTGTAAGGCATTAAGGTCAATACTTATTTGTGTATTTCTTATTCATTTCTTGTTGTGGTAGTGGACATTCATGTTGTTGTTGGGTTCTAGTTTTAACCTTTAAAATACTTCTGCTAGATTGCACTCTATGTTAGAATGCGAAATATTGGATTATGCTTTCAATTTAGTAACTCCTTAGTTTGTCTGTAGTATATGGCATTGGGCCTCCACCGGACCTTCTATTATATGTTATATGATGGATGGGAGCATTACATATTCATAGAGTAAGCCATTCCAACAAGCTCAATGCAGTTCTCAAGCATTGTAGGACACTCAGGTTCTTGGTTTCAGAAGTGGCGAGTGGGGTAGGCTTGCCCACAGTCACCCAACGCCTCAAGGAGCATTCACCGAAGCCTAGAGAGCATTCAAGTCTTTATGCGAATGCAGTCTTCATCACGTGCTCGCCTAGGGCTCATTCTACGTTGCATGTGTAGTAGGAGGATGCAACTAGTGGGCAAATGCATGGCTCTTCCAGCATTCACCCCTTTAGACGAGTATTGCCTTCATGGACCACTCGTTCGGAGGGGTCCATAGGTAAGATAACCTGTATTCCCTTAAAGGTATGCATTTAGCTCCTCAGAACAACAGAGTTACGCTGTTGGCAGACCGATTTGGGCTACGTATAGCCATTCTGGGCAGCGGAGTTGCATTGTTTGCTGGCCATGCTCAGAAATTTATAAATAGACTCGCAGGGCTACCTCAGAAGGCAAGCTTTCTATTTCTCTGATCTTGTAACGCTTTCTGAGGTATCCTTAGCTTAGCACTGGCTAAGGAGGGGAAGCTACTGTGTTAATTTTATGATTGAAAATATTTTCCAGTTCTATGAACTATAGTCAAGAGCACCTGTCATTCATAGTATAGGATATTTTAAAATAAAATATCAAGTGTCGTATTATTTCGGGCCTGTTGACTACTTCTACTCACACAAATTAATATTATTTTATCGAATATAAAAATGGTTAAATTAAAACTATATGAAGGAAATGAAATAAGAGATGGCACTTGAACTAGACTCCCTTAGAATTAACATAAATTTTACATGAAAGATAAACATTCTAAATTACCTACTTCAACCGTGGAGGTTCCCAATTTTAAAAAGCACCTCTCTCGAGAATACACTCTAGACTAAAATTAGGTTGATCGATTTAGACCTCTCAGCCAGTCGAAACCCCTAAGCTTACTTTATGCTATGAACCCCACTATTGGATTTGACTCCAATCCAAAAGATTTATGTCATCCTCTCTCAAGGTGTGCATACAACTCCTCCTACCTTTGAGTGATCTACTCGTATCCACAACCTCTCGGTAAATCTAGGATACAGATCTAAGATCGAAATCATGAAATATAAAATCAAAGATAGATCGAAGTGGAAAAAAGAGAGCTTCACAAAAAGAAGTTCATTTAATTTCAATGTTTATCATGATCAAGTGCAAAAAAATTAGCTACATAACATGATAAAAGAAGTACATAAAAAAGACAAGAACATGATTACTAAGAAAGGAAAAGTGATGAATTAAAAGTAGACAAATCAAAGCTAATGTATGAAATTGAAAAGTACATAAAGAAATGCAAGAAAATTGGAAATTAAACAACTAAATATTCCTAAAAACCACACCAAGTTGACTCCTGGTGCTCCTGGCACTGTCTGGAATTTATAGAAAATTTTCTAGAAAGTCACGCCCCTATTTCACACCCGTGACTTGGGGCGTGTCAGGTACAGAACTGTCCTTTTGAATACCCGGGAATGTTGTGAGAAAATAGCCAAAATTGATGTTTTGTAGGTCATGCCCCTAGGTCACGCCCTTGACCTAGGGTGTGTCTTTATTGTTACTGGAAACTACGGGAAGAAGAAATGGCAGGAGTAAATCTGGCATTTGCTAAAGAGGTCACACACGTGACCTAGGGCATGTATGCTGGAAATGTCCTGGATCTGAAACTAGCTTCTTAATGTCGCGTCACGCCAAAGCTGGATGTCTTGCCTGAGTGCCACGCCCGTGACTTGGGGATCATGCCCTTTACATGGGCATGTAAAATTAATCAAGCGTGGAATTGAAATCTGGAGCTCCATCTACAGGTAACGCCCGTATCCTGGACACGCTCCAAGTCACGCCCGTGACATGGGGGCGTGCAATTTTAATTGACGTGACATGATGTTCTGGAACTTCTAGTTGGGTCATGACCACCTGTCACGCCCGTGATAGGGGCGTGTACTTGTTATTTTTGTATATTTTCATCAATTGTTCTACTGATCAGTTTTGTCAGCCTCAAATTTTTATCTGCATCCCAGATTAACCTGAAATAAGAAAAGAAATGAATTAGAAACTTATTTTATAAAATATAATTATAAACATATTAATTATTAAATAAAATCTATAAAAAAATAACAAAATTATTAGAGTTATCAAATATCCCCATACTTACTCGTTTGCTACTCCCGAGAAAACAACCTTCCATAGGGAGCAGAAAAATTTCAACGCTGGAAAAAAATTGAATCTAAGGAGTAAAATGTGAAGTCTTATGCCTGTGCGAGTAGTTTATTTTGGTAGAAAAACTTACTTAGCATACAAATTTTTTTTTCGAGAATTTGTTTCCACTTATTATTTATACTTTGAAATTGAAAATCTGATAAATCATAAAATTATATTTAGGGAGAGGGTAGCGTGTGTACTAAGATCGATATTACACAAATTGAGGATCGTGATACACTCCAAAGAAATCCATCAATGTCGATGGCCATATACTTGCTCTTTCACACTCTCGCCACGGCACTAGTCTAAATTATAGGCATAAATCAATATGACTTAACTAGGTTGAAACATAGGCTTAGGTTTTGGTGTGGATAATCAAAGATAAACACGCCGGCTAGACACACCCATATCTAAAGAGTGCTAGCAAAAAATAATTAATCATTGCTTTAAGAATGTAGCCAACTCCCCAACCTTTATTCTTCTTTAATCAAAATTTCTCATTTTTTTTTATTTTTCTTCCTTCCTCTTTTTAAAATTTTCTAATATTTTTAAAGGAGAGGAGAAACAAATCAGTTTTTTTCCCAATAAAAATAGTCACCAAATTTAAATGACTCATAATCAATCACAAAGTTTTTTTTCATATAACTTTTATCGAGGTTGGACTTAGGTGTGCGATTAGGATGCTTTTAAGGCCATGATGAAATATTGGCGGAGCTAAAACAAAAGATAGGGTAAAAGGCTCAAAGTGATTTAACAACGATAACAATGTTAGGTATGGGTGCAAAGGCTCAAATTGGCCAAAAGAAATACCTATATCCTATTCATGCTAATGAGTTTAACTTATGCAAGTCTTGAGAATTGCAAGAGGGCAATTTATAGACATCGAGATAGAATACCATTCTCTTGATTCGCAAAATATTTCTCTAGTAAACTTCTACATACTCACCTAAATTATTTTTGGATTTTTTTACCAGTTTCAAAATGAAAGTAGATTAAACTAGTTCCATGCATTTAGAAAAATAAAAATCTAATTTTATGCTGAATTTTTACTTCTACATAAAATTCTACTTACACATGCACTTGACTAGGAACACAGCATGGACAACAGTTCTACTCCAAAATTCTAATTCAATTAAAGCATGAAAATTCTCTAAATAATATGTAAAAGTTGAATACTATGGATTTTGCATGTGAATAAATATGGAAATAATGATTTCTATAATTAAAATTAAACCTATTTTTTTTGTTATTTCTTGGACTTCCTGAGATATACCCTATGAAAGGTTCTCTCCGGTACTAGGTTGTTTTGTGGGATGACAACCCAACACGACCCTTTCTAAGAAATTAAGTTTTGATTTTCTATTTTTTTTGAAATTTTTTTGTAAAAACTAATTAAACAAAATTTTTTTTATTATTTTTTTGTATGTTTTACCAAAACGAGGTTATACTACTGAGAAATATTACCCCATACTTAAATGAAACATTGTCTCCAATGTATGAAAATTAAAAGCAAAGGAAGAGAAAACTTCCCTGAAGAGTCCAAATCTGCACCAAGTCTGGCCTGAAAGCAAATAATAAAGCAAAACATGATATATTTTTTTAATATTTTTGATTAAACTAAAATAAAATACATGATAATGCTTGTAAAGTGTTTGTTTAGGATATAGCGTGACTTAGAGAGGGGTGAACAGGTCCAATTTAAATCTTGGCTACTTTAAGTCAAAGAAATTTCCCTATGTGTTAAATAATCCAATCATAGTATTCAAGAAAAACAGAACTTATCTAAATTTAATAGCACAAAAAAAAGCACAACACAAAACACAGCACAAGACACAGTAATTTTATAGTGGTTCCCCAATTTATGAGTACATCCACTTTTCCCCTTCGTCTATATTGTAAAGAACAAGATTCCAACAAACTTCTTCTTTCTTTTCCTCAGATCCTCAGATCTTACACCTTAGAGCCCAGCTGGCTCCTGTAACTAAGATAAAGCAATGTCCTAGCTCAGATCTTCAAGATCCTACAACTCAAGTTCCTCTCCAAGAACCCTACCTCAGAGTGCACCTTCACTCCTAATGCTCAGGCAAACCCTTACCCTACAACCTCAGAACCTTCCAGTTCCTATAGCTCACCGAAATATCCCTTTCTCCTACCTCAGGCACTCAGCCCTACCCCAGCCTTTATAATTTAACCTTACAACTCAGAGAAATCAATCTCCTACCCTCAGATTTCCAGATAGATCTTACAAAATTATAATAACAAAAGGAATTTGAGTTTTGTAGAGTCATCCAGAAAGAAAGAGATTGGCGACTTCTTGTTGATCAAATCTTGAAATGTAATCTGCTCCCTTAATCCTAGCCGTGAAGAAAAAGGTCCAACCCTTCTTAGCTTTTTCAAAGCTACTTGAAGGAGAAAGTAGGGTTGAACTTGGCTGGAGAAGATAGAAGTTGATCCACGATCTGTCTCCTCTCCACCTTCAGAATTCTCTTAAAAATGTTTGACAAACTAGAAAGAGAAGAATGAGAATCATCACACTATTTCTGTCGCGTTGGTCTCCTTTTATATACTTTGGCAAGAGTGACCGTCTGCCCCGATTAATCAACTGACATCTGACAGTTCTGACAGTTATCAGAACATCGAGCTATGAATTTTGGACATAGAAAATTTTTGTCGTGAGAACTTCTGCATGAATGTGTTGACACTTCTGTACTTAGATTCTATCGACACCAATCCTGGGTGTCGACACTTATTTTATAGGGATGTCGACAACAATAGAGTATGTCAACACTACAAGCCTTTTGTCTCGACACAGCTTGTGTAACATATGTGGACACTTGTCTTGAGTGTCGTCACAACTGGTTTCTTGATCGGCATATCTTGTGTGAAATATGTCGACACTAGTTCTGAGTGTCGACACAGCTGATTTCTTCACTAATGGTGTCGACCCAAGTCCTGAGTGTCGACACATCTTGCTTCTAGTCGTGACACTTCTTGAATAAGGGTGTTGATACTAGTCCTGAGTGTCGACACAACTTGATTCCTTGTCTCGGCACTGCTTTTATAAAGGTGTCGACACTTATCTATTGTCTCGACACTTTTATACTTAGACAATTTTCTTTAATATAGCAACTGTACAAGTAAACTCAACATTCATCAAATACAAATTTGTGTATATCATTGAGTTGAATTGGCTTCTCCAATTCAGGTACATGATTCCCAATGTAACCAACAATCTTCCCCTATTTGGAGAATTCATAACTCCAATTCAATGATAAACACCATGATAACAAAATATGATGATATGAATATATATATATATATATATATATATATATATAAAATATATATATATATATATGTGTCGAACAAAAATGTAAAGAAAAAGGGAATAAACACACAAATATAACCAAGTTTAAACAGACTTTTCATTCCAATTTGTTAACAGTTTACACTTTTCAGTTTATTACAAGGTACTTAAAAACAAAATTACAAAAGTTAAAAAATTATCTAGGAATGATCTGGCTCCTTGATGACTATGCCTTTTCCTGATTGTATCTTGGCATTAACTTCAGGAACTTTGTCATCAGCTATCTGTTTGTCTTTGTCATTCTTAGCTTTAGAAATATTTTCATCCTTAAGCCACTGCCTTTCATAATAGAAATATGGCTTGGGGAAGTATTTGCTGGGCTCAACAGAATTAGCTGGGATCTTTCTTGCCTTCAGATTATGTCCGAATTTCTGGGTGTCCTCCTGCTACTATAAGTGCTTAGCCCACTCTTGCTTAGTATACCATTTTCCCCTATCAATAGCATTAGTATAGACTTCTTTCCATGTATTGAGGATAATTGATCAGGAAGTTGGGATCCATTGTTCAAAGTCTGGCCTAGCTTCTACTTGCTCCACGAATCTTTTCTTTGACAGTTGATCTTCTTTTTCCTGAAGCAAAGCAGATGCAGTCATCTCCACCTCTTCACATACAATATTTTGAACTTGTGGTGGAGGACTGTACATAGATTGGACAGCAGTTTGGATAGCCTCAAATGGAATTTATGTAGGAGGATTGTACATAGATTGCTCAAAAACATGAATGGCTTCAAATTGAGCTGGTTGACAACCAGACTCAGCAGTTTGGTCTCCATCATACCATAGGGGAGGATCGCCTAAAGTGTCTCTGATGTTATTTGATATTCAGGTAGCATGCTCAGAGCTAGCCTTTATCATTACCCTCTCCCCCTTTATGACTTCTCTTTCCATATGATGCCTCAGATCATTCTTGTGAAATCTAGCTTGTCCATCTAGATAATTTATTCCTGAGGTTAAAGTGTCTTTACTTTCAGTAAATGGTCATCCAAGTCCTTGTCAGATGTTTTAATATCCTTAATCATTGAGGCTGAATGAGTTATCAGCTGAGTGATGAGTCTGATATTTATAGGGATTTTCGGACTCATCTGGACTAGTTTTGTCATTTGTGTACTGCATTTCAATCGAATATTAGTTATATTTGCATCGTTAGGTCATGGACCATTTTGTGCACTGTTTTGGCCCGAGGGTATGCAATTGCATATTGTGCTTGACCAATTTTCTGACTTTTCTATTTAAGTTGCAGATTTCCTCTTTTCAAGGATCCAGCTCCGCTCCCCCGCCATTTCCGCTGCTCAAAGCTGGAAAACTCGCCTCCAACCGCCATTTTCTCTCTCCTCCTTGGAGAGTCGAGAGAAGTTGCTGGTGCAAGTTCCAGAAGAGGAGAACCGCCACCGCCGTGGAAAAGAAGATGCCGCCGAGAAGAGTCATGAGATCCATGGCCGGAAATGGTCGGAACACTGGAAATGAGGTGAGCTTCCTCCCCTCTCCCTTGGTGATAGATCTGTAGATTTTTAGGTGAGATGTCGACTCAAAAGAGTCTAGACTAGTGAGATGGTGATTTCTCTAGGAAGAGGACGTTCTAGGGCTTGTGCCCTAAGGCTAGTTGTGTCTTCAACCTCTCCAACCTTCTATGTGAAGATAGGGGATGGCTTCGTGAAGAGTAAAGGCCTCATGAGGGTGAATAAGGGTGGAGGTATTTCTGGAGGTGATTTTGGAAGACCGACTTGATGAGGAAGATGAACTGATGCCGTTCATTCCTCTTTAAGATACGTGCAGAATCTGTGTTCTGCGCGCAACATTATTCTTGGCCATTTTCAGATGTGATATGTCCAGATCTGGGCTTTCGACTAAACACAAAAGTTGAAGCCCTTGAAAATACCTTTCAACGAGTGGTTGCACGTCTTCATGAGAAGTCTGTAGCCACAGGAAAGTCTGAACGAACATGATGTCCGATAAATCCTGCATGTAGAAATTATGTTTTGTACGCAGCGGACTTCAAGGCTGATTTCAAGTTTGATACTCTTGAATCTGGGTTGTGGTCTGAACTTAAACGTTGTAGCCCATGGAAAGACCTTTCCATCAAGGGGTTACACGTCTTCACCGGTTTCTGGAGCTTCGGGAATCTCTGATTGAAGTTGTTGTCCAGATTTATTCTGCACTTAAATTTTGGGTTTTTATATAATATGAACTTGGATTCGGTGGAATTAATGTTGCAAATTTAACTCGAGATTTTGGTGAACTATTTTATGTTAACCACCGTAGTGCTATGAATGATGAAGGTTACTAATTGGATTTCATATAACTGAATTGTGAAACAAACTTATTTGAACAAAGTGACTTGTTATAAATTGGTAGACTATTATTTATCCGCATTATGTTGAAATCATTTGGAATGACATATAGAATGATAAACTATGGAAATGAGTATATTTGATGGTTGGAATGAAATTTCGTAGTCCAATACTTAGAGCGTAGTCTCCCTACGGGTAGTATTGTGGAGGGATGTAAGTGCGGTGTTGACCGTCACTAGTTGGGCTCGAGTTGAGAAGAGGTATAGATGTATGGTTGGGCTGTGTCCTCGTGCTTACTTCTGAGGCCCCTTCCATACCACGGTGATGTGGAATTTGCATGCGGTGTGAGTCGACATGCGGTGTCGTAATCCTGGGTTAAGGATAGTGTGGCAGGTCTACGGGCTCGCCGATCGTCACACCGACGGGAGTTGACAGTTAGACTTTGGGAAGTTGGGCTGTGTCCTCGGTGTTCACGTCCCGAGGCCCCTTCCGTGCCAAGTGAACGGTTGGGCTGTGTCTTCGTGATTTCTTTTGAGGCCCCTTCTAGGTCACACCAGGCCAGTTCGGGCTGTGTTCTCAGTGCACATCTACCCGAGACGCCACTGGGCCATAGTACACATGTGCTCTACTGTTGTGTTCTTAGCGTTGAGGCATACAGAGGCCTAGGTGAAGTAGTGTGGATACCCGCCTAGTAGTAGAGATGCCCGCTCTACTATCACCGCCTGGCCATGGTGGTTGATGCCTGAGAGGTTAGCTACCTGCTCGAATAGTGGGAACTACTACTCTGTGTCGACATAGCAATTGCATGTGTGTGATCATGGGGTGAGTCATTGCATAGCATACATACTATTGCATAGCATTGCACAAACAAGATCCTCATCGTATAAGTTTATATGGGCACACTTATATGATAAGTTACTTTTATGTAACCCGATCCTTAACTTATAAGCTTGTATGAGTATCCTTATAAGTTAAGTTACTTTCCTGCTGTAGACACATGTAATGGATAGTTTGTTATTGTTTATGTAGAACTGCTAGAATAAAATGCTATTAATCTTATTGTACCATTACCACCTGCTTCTGCCTGTTACACTATTTATTATACTTGTACCCTTGCTCTTTTCTTCGCCCGGTGCCGAGGAGTCATCGGGGGAGCAGATGTGAAGCCACCTAGTCTTTTGGACTAACAGTTGCTACATCTTCCTTTTTAGGAGGTCACCCCGCAGGTAGAGCAGCCGCAGACTTTGCAGTAGGACAGCCAGGCCAGGACGACAGAGCCTGATGTGACGGTGTCGTTGCTACCGTCGGTTACAGATGTGAGTGTTGTGAGATTTTGATGTAGCCCGTTTGGGCAATTTTATAGTTGTACTCTGATATTGTAGAAGCATGTTTTAGCTTCTCCTATTTGATATATTTGGACATATATGCTTAGTGTGGATTGACTTCCCTCTCTCTCTCTTTATATTATGGTTGGGTAGGCATGTATATATTGTTATTGGTTGTAGCCGGCAGAATAGGCGTCTTGTGGTACATGTTAGCCCGTGTGCTAATGCTACCGCAAGGCGGCTATTCCGGGCATAAGACCCCCCTTCGTGCCATGTTTTGGGATCCGTGAGGGGGGGGGGGGAGGGGTCTTACACAAACTCTAATAATGAATTAATTCTAACTCGACTTTTATGAGTTGGAGGATGTTCATAGACTACAGAAAACTAAATGATGCCACCCGAAATGATCACATTCGACTACCATTTATCGATCAAATTTTGGATTGGTTCTCTGACCACTCATATTATTGTTTTCTTGATCGTCTGTCGAGGTATTTACAAATCCCTATTGCCCCCGAAGATCAGGAGAAAACCACATTTACTTGCCCCTTTAGCACCTTTGCATATCAAAGAATGTCGTTTGGCCTTTGCATTGCGCCGACTACATTTCAATGATGTATGATGGTAATATTTGGCAAGTTAGTAGAAAATGTTATGGAGGTATTTATGGATGATTTCTTCGTATTTGGAGACTCATTCCATATTCGTTTAGATAACCTGCTCGTGTTCTTGAACACTGCGGAGACACGAATTTAGCACTGAACTGGGAGAAATGTCACTTTATGGTCCGAGAATGCTTAGTTATCAGTCATAAAATTTCTATCCATGGAATCGTGGTCGATAAGGACAAAATAGAAATTATTGAAAAGCTTCCCCCACCTACAAATGTAAAAGCTATACGAAGTTTTTTAGGCCACGCGAATTTTTATAGGCGATTTATTCAAAAATTTTCCAAAATTTCTAAACTGTTAACCCACCTCCTAGAAAAAGAATCTCCCTTTATTTTTGATAGCGAATGCTTATTAGCATTCAATATTATAAAAGAAAAACTTATCAATTCACCTATTCTAGTAGCACCAGATTGGTCCTTTCCTTTTGAAATAATGTGTGATGAGAGCGATTATGTAGAAGGAGATGTATTAGGACTGCGCGTAAACGAGTATTTTCATCCTATTTATTACGCAAGTAAAATGCTCACATCTACACAAGCCAACTACACCACTACGGAAAAGGAACTGTTGGCAATTGTATTCGCTTTTGATAAGTTTTGATCATATATAACGCTATCTAAAGTTATTGTTTTTACTGATCATTCTGCTCTAAAATATCTATTAAGTAAAGCAGATGCGAAACCCCATCTAGTATGCAGGATTCTCCTCTTACAAGAATTCGACTTCTAGATCCGAGATAAAAAACGGCGCAGAAAACTTGGCGGCCGATCACCTCTCTCGATTAAAGAATACTGCTACTTATACACTAGTGGAGGCCAACATTGAGGACAAATTCCCTGAAGATTGTCTCCTCGCCATAGAAACGGTAACGAATTCCTCTACTCCTTGGTTTGCAGAATTGGCCAATTATTTAGTGACCCGAGTCATTCCAAAAATGTTTTCAAGTCAACAAGAGAAGAAAATCTTTTCTGACCCGAAAAACTATTTTTGGGAAGACACGTTTTTATTCTGAGTCTGTGCAGATCAAGTGATTAGAAGATGTATTTCGGGCGAGGAAGGTCTCCAGATTTTGTGGCACCATCACGAAGGACAAACTGGCGGACATTATCAAGAAAACTGGACTACACGAAAGGTGCTTGAAGCAGGATTCTTTTGGCCCACTTTATTCAAAGATGCTTAGAAATTGGTAATCACTTGCAATGGCTGCCAACGGTCAGGTAATATTTCTCGCTGGGATGAAATGCCCAAAATTTATTTATAGAATGTGAAATATTCGATCTATGGGTAATAAATTTTATTAGCTCTCTACCTCCTTATTATGAAAATCATTATATTTTAGTAGCGGTTGGCTACGTTTCAAGGTGGGCAGAAGCACAAGCTTTTCCCACCAATGACGTGAGAGTTGTCATAAAATTTTTGAAAAACTTATTTTGTCATTTTGGCATGCCTCGTGCTATTGTGAGTGATCGTGACACACATTTCTGTAATACCCAGTTAGCTAAAATTTTAGCTAAATATGGATTCACCCACAAATTCGCCACCGCTGATCACCGACAAATGAGCGGCCAAGTGGAGGTAGTTATGTTAACCCAGAAATCAGTGATCCCTCCCAAGATAGCCAGCTTGCTAGTCACAGCCGGCTCCAAGTTCTCCGTGGAGGTCGTGACCAGTCAAAGGATGGGATGACAGACTTCTCTATCCACTCAGGACGCGAGGCTAAGGCGGTCTCCTCGGTCTGACCGCCCAGGTCGTGCAGCAGCCGCTTGTTCTGTAGGGGTTGTGGACTGCTTCCTCAGTCCGCACCTGCAGGCCGCGTGGTTTGATCTTCTAACCGCACTATGATTCTCCATTCCGACAGGTGGACTACCCAACTATGGTGGACTCGGATTCCTATTCTCTCAGACCGCCAAATCACCAGGTGACCTGCCTCTAGGTAGCCCAACAATAAGCCACTGACATCAGGTCACCGATCAGGCGACAACTCTCTAGGTTGATCACCAGTGGGGGCGACATAATCCACCTCACTCTGCCCGGCAGTTGGCGACCTGCCTTCAGGTCACCCAACAAAGGGCGACAACCTCCACGCCGCCGAGTAGGGGAGGCAAGCATTTCTGTCCAACAGGAGGCAGACTTCAGCAAAGGTGGCGACCTACTTCTTCAGTCCGTTAGGTCCCCCAGTCAACTAACTCATCCACTAGCACTTCACGGACTCGATCTCATTCCACCCAACGAGCATGGACTTGCTCCATCTCTCCGCCAAACTGCACAAACTTCAGCGGACTCATCCTGTCCATCGCAGGCTAGGTGGACTCGTTATGCCGCTCAACCCTTCAATCCTCCTGCAGTAGACAAACTCCCCCAACAGCAAAGGCAACCTGCTCTATCCAGGTCTCCAACCTTACCAAGTGACAAGACTCTAGCATAGGCGGACTTGTCTCATCCGCCGCAGGCTGGGCGTACTATTCCAGTCCGCCACTCTAGCACGATTCCTTGCAACAGAGACAGACTCACTACGTAGTCTGCCAATATGCTTTCCAACACCCACTTCTTCCACCAGCGGGCAGATAGCTCCTCAACCCGCATACCATGGTGCAGGCTCACTCAGCACAGAAGAGGCGGACTCGTCCTAGTCCGTCAACATCAGAATCAACTCCAGAAGACAAGTCCCTAACCGCATGACATGGTGCAGACTCGACGGACTCCATATTATACTCGCACAACTTACCGACTCACCGGGGTTGATGTTACCTCCTCGAGCCTATAAATAGCCCCCATACCTCTCATTCTAGACACCGATACCAACGACAGACACACGAGGACAACCGATGATAAGGTCAAGGCATCAGATCTTGCGGACTCCACTTCCTAGTCCGCACGACCTCAGCTGTCCTCTCTGCCTGATCGCACCGTCCGCTCAGCTTACTCCAGCGAGCTGTGGGATCAGTTACCCGTGCGGTTTGCCGAACTCTCTGCTCAGTCTGTGCGGCCTTTCTAGCAACTTCTTTCCTTAGCTGCCAGCTTCCCCCTTTGTACCATTTATTTGCTTTTCATGTAACGGTGCAACTCAGGCTGTAACACTGAATTATGATTAAAGGAAAGCCCATTGCAATAGTGACATTTAAGCCAAGATAGGCGAAGTCTGCAGTTGTTGCTTCTAGCGGCCCCCTCTTCTTCTCAACTAACTTCTCTCGACTTCAACCTGCAAACCCAACCGTCAAAGTAACCGTCTGCTCGACAGTTCCTAATCAAACTCCCGGCCATATCCACACTCAGATCACCATCCACCTTTCCTCCTATTATCCTCGCAACCCTTGATTAAGTGCTTGCTCCACTCTCGAGCACTTAGAGGCTTTTCCTTACATCCTCAACAACCTCCCTGTTATCCTCGTAACTTTCTTCTTCAATCATGTTGCTTGTGAAACCAAACACACTTGTTAGCTGCTGGTTCCCGTGATAACCTCTCCTCTCCATTTCTGCGTATTAACAGTTAACACGCGACCTTCAGATCTAGAAAAGATGGTGAAAACCGATAGTTAGCCATGTCGGATCATCGATCAACCGATTACTTTGCTCTAAGTCCTACTGAAGACTCACTTTGGGAAGCCTTGGACTAATCATGCCGTGAAACCGCCCAACAATTTCAGTCAATCAAGTGTACTCTAGCTGCAATCGCGCAGCGATTAGAAATGCAACCTACAGCAGCACCAGTTCCTCCAGTCAATCCAACACCGACATTGGAGAATAAACAAGCCTATCCTACGGTTTATTCGCCGGTCTATCGTCCTTACACACCAACCTTTCTGCAAGGGCCTGCGCCCCTTTGCGACCTCAAAATGATGAGTTTGTAGCTCGTCAAAACTACTTCCGGGAAGCTGCCCGGGGAAGCCCAACAAGATTTCTGAACTTTCAGGAAAGTCATCCTTACTCACCAGCTCCTATCTTTGCTCCTCCCGCAATAGCTTTTTCCTTCCATTCTCTTGCTCCTTTTACAACCACAACTTATGCTCCCTTCTTTCCTTATGTTGTTGGAGAGTAGGAAGAGCCGTCACCATTTTCAGAAAATTTTCGACACGAACCAACTCCAGCCAATTTCAGACAGCCGGGGTTACCAATGTACACTGGAGAGACTGATTTGATGAAGCACCTTCAAGCTATTGAATCAGCCGTAGACCTCAAGACTCTTTCAGATTCTACCAAATGGAATCTCCTTATAACGACCTTTGATGTACAAGTGAGGGATTGGTTTTATGGACCGTACCCTCATTCCATCACTTCCTTTGCTGATCTGCGAAGGGAGTTCTTGCTCAGGTTTTCTACTTCAACAAAGAGAAAGGGCGGTCCAGAAGCCCTCTTTGAGATCAGGCAATGAGAGAACAATTTCAGTTTGTAGATCGATTCCAGAAAGAAATTTTGGACATTGAGATCATTGATCAAGAAATATATCGAGTGGCTCTAATACACGGTTTACGTGAAGGGTCGCTTATGTTTGAAGCTAATGTCCGAGCACCAAGAACATATCAAGAGTTGATTTGCTTAGCCAACTCGTACATTTGAGGTGAGATGAGCAACCCCAACTTCATCTCCAGGCTTATAGCAGAGAAGTATTCTCCTTCTTACAAGAAACCTCTGAGGTCTCCTCGGAAAGATTTTCAATCCCACTCAAGGAAGGGAAGAAGATTTCAACGTCATCGACACCCCTTCCCAAGCTTGCATTGTGCCCAAGATCAATTGTTACTACTGCCAGCCCAAGCTACACAAACAACTTCGGTTCATTAGCAACAATATGATGACTTGCAAGAGTCCGAACTGGACGAGGCCATACAAGAAGTAAGCCAAGTCATGATGGGTAGGGCTAATTTCGAAAGGCCATACCAGCCGGGTGATCAAAGATCTAAAGACTTTGATCCGTACTGTGAATTCCATAAAGAGAAAGGGAACTCAACTGAAAAACTACCGAGAACTTCGTCAACTGTTACAAAGGATGCTCAGTGTAACACCCCCATCCGTCGCATGGCATATAACAGAAGGTCCAGCTGGAACCCGACGCCATATACCACAGACAGTCGGAAGGGTTACTAAATGAATAAATCAAACCATCAAATAAGACTACTCGTCCTAATCACAGAGCACTCTAGCGGAAGATTTTAAAGTTGAAAGAACCCAAAATTAATTCCATCAATATGAATGTCCACAGCTACAACAACAGGAATGAACCCCAAATACACTGAAATAGGTACATGGCCTTATGGCCTTACAAATGTTCATAAATATAACATGTCTTACATACATCGGCTCGCAGGCCGGCCACACATGAGAAATGTAAAAACAACTATTCTACGGCCTTCTAGGGCCAGCACAGCAACATGGGCTCCAGCCCGCTATTTGGCGCTCGGCTCCGCAGCACCTGCAAGCACATACCACCGCACGGTGGCAAATAAAGCAACGGTCAGCTAAAAGCCGACCAAATTATAACGACCCCGCCCCTTACTCGGGACGGCGGTGCTCTTTCCCTGCAAAACTTTAGCCAACAATATATATATAGCGCAATTATAATTCGCCACAGGTGTAGGCTCGCACGGCCAAACACCCCGTGCACTCAGGGCACATTCATGGTGGACCCTGACCCATCAGTGCATCCACCACCACCCCCAGGATGGCAACAACATGTGAGCATTTAGCCTTTCTGACCACCGTCTAAGGCTCCAACTATGCCAACGGCCAGTCCCCGTCTTCGGGTCTCTCGCACCGAACCACATAGCCTAGGTCCAATTCCACTTGCCCGTTGCTCACGCCGCATGTCCAATTTAAGGAACTTTGCGCGGGCCAAGCTTCTCTCGGATCCCAAATTTTCCAAAACAGTCTCATAACCCAGTTATGATCAAGGCCGGTTCCCAGACCGCCAAGTTAGCAGAACACGTTTCCGCTCAGTTTTCCGGGTGCGCCTTGAAGCTAACCTTCAAGGATCCCTGCTGCAATCTACCGCGTAGAAACCCAAAAAAATCCAAAGCACGGAGTCTTCTCCGGCAAAACCATATCAAATGCAACATCACCGATCCAGACAAAACACGTCCGGGTAGGCTTCACACACAATGCCTATGCCCGTACTTACGATTCCGGGCTCTACATGCAACACAAGGGGGACTATTCCCGTCAACCCCAAGGAACACCACGCACTCACCGCATACTCGCGGGAGCGGGATTCCCTATGCAGAAAGAAAGAGCTTCAAGCGCTCGAGTTGAGAATCGTTACCCTTGTAGTCCGTTTTGGCGCCATGGAAAAACTACGCGGTTAGAACTCTTCGCAATGACTTTCCCTCCACGGATCCGCTCTCCGATTTCGAAATGGCGCTCCGATGCTCCGCCGGCGGCCGGAAACCTCCTTCTTCTTCCTCTCCTCTCTCACTTTGGAAGGGGAGAATTTTGGAGAGAAAATGAGGGAATAACTCCCTATTCCCGGCCTTAACAGAGCCTAAACTAATCTGGGCCGTCAGATCTAAATTAAAGAAAATGAACGGCTCGGATCTGCACAAAATTCCCCAGAACTGGGCCGCACACGGCTTGGCACACGGCCGTGTCCAAGGCCGTGTGCCTCGATCCAGGCACGATCGACGGACGGGGAAACGCACACGGGCCAAGACACGCCCGTGTCTGACCTGACACGCCCGTGTCGGGTTCCTCGACACGCCCGTGTTCGAGGGCGTGTCACGCATAACCGCCACGGCAACGGACACGACCCCTCAGGACACGGGTCTGGACACGGGTTGGCACACGCCCGTGTCGGATGACACGCCCGTGTCATCCGGCCGTGTTTCTGGCCGTGTCCTTCTCGGGTTGAAAACGGCCAAAAAATCACCAGCCAGACACGGCCTTGGACACGCCCGTGTCCTAGGCCGTGTACCCCTACAGGCACCAAAAACTCTTTTTCCGCGACCGACTCGCACACAAAATTCGGGGCGTTACAAATCTCCCCCACTTAAGGAATTTCGTCCCGAAATTAAGCAAAGGTACACGAAAGCTAAATGATACCTGAGTGGAATAACTCGGGGTATTCCTCCAACATAGCTTGCTCTCGCTCCCAAGAAAGCTCCTCACGTCCGCAATTATCCCAACGGACTTTAACCATTCTGACCTCCTTGTTGCGGAGTCGTTTGACTGCAACATCTTCAATTCGTACTGGTCTGACCCTTGTTGTTAACTCATAATCAACCGGTACCTGATCGTCTGCAATGATCTGCGAAGCCTCTTGAACTGCCTTACGCAACACTGATACGTGGAATACATCATGCAGCCCACTCAACTCCGTCGACAGCTTTAATCTATACGCCGCCTCGCCAACACGCTCCAGGATCTCAAATGGTCCAAGGTATCTCGGACTCAGCTTCTTCAAGCGTCGAACCCGCGATACACCCTTGAACGGTTTGATTTTTAAATACACCATGTCGCCAACGTTGAACTCCACATTTCTATGTTTGGCATTGTAGTACTTTGACTGTCTATCCTGAGCAATCTTCAGCCTTTCTTGAATTGTCCGTATCATTGAAGTGGCATCTTCCACCGCTTGACGTTTATACAACTTTGATTCGCCTGCCTCCAACCAAGACAACGGCGTACGGCACTTCCTCCCATACAAAGCTTCAAAAGGCGCCAATCCAATGCTTGCCTGAAAGCTATTGTTGTACGCAAACTCCACCATGTACAGGTGATCCTCCCAATGCTTCCCGAAATCTAGGACGCACATGCGAAGCATGTCCTCCATAGTTCTGTTGACTCTCTCGGTTTGGCCATCTGTCTGCGGGTGAAAGGCTGTGCTGAACTTTAGCTTAGTACCCAACAGACCATGCACCAACCTCCAGTCATTTGACGTGAAGCGTCCATCACGATCACTAACAATACTGCGAGGCACACCATGCAGTCGTACAATATTATCCACGTAGAGTTTGGCTAACTTTTCCACTGGATCCTCCTTTCTCACTGGGATAAAGTGCGACACCTTTGTCAATCTATCAACAACCACCCAAATGGCGTCATTTCCTTTCTGTGACTTCGGCAAACCGTGCACAAAATCCATAGATATGTCGTCAAACTTCCATTCTGGGATAGGAAGTGATTTCAAGAAACCTCCGGGCTTCTGGCATTCCGCCTTCACTAATGCACAAGTACGACACTTGGCCACATAAAGCGCCACATCCTTCTTCAAACCCGGCCACCAGAATAATTTCTTCATGTCTCTATACATCTTCGTGCTTCCCGGGTGGATTGAGTATTTGGTATGATGAGCCTCATACATCAACTCCTCCCGAATATTATCCGCACTAGGAACGCATAGACGACCGTCCTTCCTTAGCAACCCATCTTCAACCACAAACTGGGAATTTGACCCATCCAAAGATCCATCCAAGATTTGCTTCATGCTGCTATCCTGAACCAAAGCCCTCCGAACTCTATCCGCTAGGTCACACTGCACCTCTGTCCAAAATAGTTTCGCCTCGGCACTAGACTGCTTGTCAACGCAAGATATCTCCAATGCCTCCAACTCTTGGACCAATCTCTTATCATGCACTGATAACCAGTTGGCTTGTGCGGGAATCTTACGACTCAACGCATCCGCCACTACATTTCCCTTCCCAGGCACATAGTGTATCTTGAAGGTGTAGTCCCCTAAGAACTCCATCCACCTCCTCTGCCTCATGTTCAGATCTTTTGGTCCAATAGGTACTTCAAACTCTTATGATCGGTGTAAATATCCACCTTCACACCGTACAGATAGTGCCTCCAAAGCTTAAGAGCAAATATCACGGCCGCTAACTCTAAGTCGTGGACCGGATAATTCCTCTCATGAACCTTCAGTTGTCGTGAACCATAAGCTATCACTCTCCCATGCTGTAGCAGGACACAGCCCAAACCACTACCTGAAGCATCACTATATATCTCGAATCCTTCGGTACCACTTGGCGAACATAAAATAGGCGCCGTGGTTAACCGCCTCTTCAACTCTACAAAAGCCTGTTCGCACTCCGAAGACCACACAAACTTCTGATCCTTCCTTGTCAACGTCGTGAGTGGTAGTGCTATCCGCGAGAAGTTCTCTACGAAGCGCCTGTAGTAGCCAGCAAGCCCCAGAAAACTCCGGACCTCTGCCACTGTAGTCAAAGTAGGCCACTCCCGTATCGCCACTATCTTCGCCGGATCCACAGCTATTCCTTCTCCACTGACAACATGACCAAGGAACGCTATCGAGGATAACCAGAACTCACACTTGGAGAACTTTGCATACAACTGACTTTTCCTCAATGTCTCCAACACCATGTGTAAATGCTTGTAATGATCCTCCTCGCACCGCGAATACACCAGGATATCATCGATGAATACTATCACAAACTGATCCAAGTATTCTCTGAACGTCCTATTCATCAGATCCATAAACACGGATGGAGCATTCGTCAACCCAAACGGCATGACTGTGAACTCAAAATGCCCAAACCGCGTACTGAATGCTGTCTTTGGAATGTCGCTCTCCCTTATCCTCAACTGATAATAACCGGACTTCAAATCTAACTTCGAGTATACAGTTGACCCAACCAACTGATCAAATAGATCGTCAATCCTCGGGATTGGATATTTGTTCTTCTCCGTAAGTTTGTTCAATTCCCGATAATCGATACAAAGCCGCAAGCTCCCATCTTTCTTCTTAACAAAGAGAACTGGTGCGCTCCAAGGTGATGAACTTGGACGCACATATCCTTGCTCTAGTAACTCTTGCAGTTGCACCTTCAACTCCGCCATTTCTCTTGGGGCTATCCGATAGGGGGAGCGTGACACCGGTTTGGCACCCGGTACCAGCTCTATAGTAAAGTCTATCTCCCGCTGAGGAGGGGCTCCTGGGAGATCATCTGGAAACACATCAGGATACTCGGACACAACTGGGATGCTGTCCAAACTAGGCTTAGGCGTCGAAGTCTGCACTAGAGTGACGTATAGTTCTGCCCCAGACCGAACTGCCTTGAACACCTGAAGGGCTGATATCAGAACTTTCCCTGACCCCTTCATGCCCGCAAAAGTAGTCTCCCGACCAGTGTCCAGACCCAACTTAACTTCTTTACGTTTGCAATCAATACATGCACTCTGCTCCGAGAGCCAATCCATACCGAAAATTACGTCGAACTCCACTAATGGTAGAACCAACGCCCGCAAATCAAACTCCCGGTCTCCAATCTAAATCTTCACAACACAAATCCTATCCGCACGCATTGAGCACCCATTAGGCAACAACACATCCAACTTGTTTTCTGCCATCGAGAACGGAACTCCGATGCGCGATATAAACTTTTCAGACAAGAAGGAATGTGATGCTCCCGTATCAAAAAGGGCTCTCGCCGGAAACCCAAAGATTAACACAAAGCCTAGCATTAACAAACGTAAGCTAACAAATACGAAGGTAACAACTATAAAAGTTAAACCACTGTAATTTAACTCATACCTGTCACCACGTCTGCTTGCTTAATGGCCTCCTGTAGACCAAGGTTGTAGACTCTAGGCTGGGCTGGAGCATGATGTGATGCGGTTGACTCCACCGCCTTCCCTTTCTCCTCATAAGTCGCTCCAGGTCTCCTCTCGGACTTTGGACGTCCGCTCCAACACTCCCGAGCAAAATGCCCCGTCTTCCCGCAGTTGTAGCAAGCTCCGGGGACTCGACTTGTAGTTGCCCCCGATGCATCAGCCGAAGGGGCTGAGTTTGAAGTCCTCCGCTTCTTGTTCCATCTGCGGAAACCTGTCTTGTGACTTGGCACCTTGAACTCGGTCTTCCTTTCTCCTGGGTCCCTCTTCTCTTGAACTTTCTTCGCAACCTTTTCCAACGATCGGGCCGAATTGACCAAGGCTAGGAAGCCCTGCGCCTTAGGCCCAGCAAGGAGTAACTGTAAATCGCCACGAAGACCCTCATAGAATCGGTTGGTCTTCCTCTCTTCTTCTGAAAACATAGCACCAGCATAACGACCCAACCGTGTGAACTCATGCAGATATTCGTCCACGCTTCTGGATCCCTGAGTCAACCCAAGAAATTGATTCTCCATCTCCAACCTCTGAGCAGAAGGTACAAATCTGGCTAGGAACAATCTTGAAAATTCTTCTATCGGCACATCCGCAAGTTGCCTTCCCACTAGAAGATGAAACTCCAACTCGTCCCACCACAGCCTCGCCTCACCTTCCAAAAGAAAAGTCGCTATGGTGGTCTTCTGCCACTCCTCAGTCATTGTGGCCGTCAACACCCTCTTTATGGAAGAGAGCCAGTCCTCAGCTTGAGTTGGTGTTCCAACCCCATTAAACCTCGGAGGATTAAAGCCCATCACATGCTTTAGCTGCCGCTCCGTAGTTCTCCTCGGCTCTACTAACTCAACTGCTGCGCGATCAACCACTCTCGGCTCTGCCGCCCTAACCGGTTCTTGCTCATCCGCAGGAGGTGCGCGATGCATTTGCCCCGCAGGTTGGGCATTTATCATTGCGAACACGGCTTCAGCCACCATCCTGATGGTTTCCGCTGAAGGAGGTGTAGCAGGCACGTCCCTTGGTGCACTACTTTCCGCTGATTGCGGACGCTCTGACTGACCAGCACCGCTCCTAGCTGCCTATAATAGCAAAGACACACGATTAGACAACAAACAAATTGCTAAAAGCAATCATTGGAACACTCAGGTTCCACAAAACAAGTGTATTTTCATTCCTAAGTGGACATTCATGGGTTCTTTTTGATGTTATAACGATGACGCACACATGTGCTCACCACCCCTTAAAAGAATTCGCCCACGAATTCATTTAAGCTTGACCGTAACCAGAAGTCTGATACCAAATTGTAACACCCCCATCCGTCGCATGGCATATAACAGAAGGTCCAGCTGGAACCCGACGCCATATACCACAGACAGTCGGAAGGGTTACTAAATGAATAAATCAAACCATCAAATAAGACTACTCGTCCTAATCACAGAGCACTCTAGCGGAAGATTTTAAAGTTGAAAGAACCCAAAATTAATTCCATCAATATGAATGTCCACAGCTACAACAACAGGAATGAACCCCAAATACACTGAAATAGGTACATGGCCTTATGGCCTTACAAATGTTCATAAATATAACATGTCTTACATACATCGGCTCGCAGGCCGGCCACACATGAGAAATGTAAAAACAACTATTCTACGGCCTTCTAGGGCCAGCACAGCAACATGGGCTCCAGCCCGCTATTTGGCGCTCGGCTCCGCAGCACCTGCAAGCACATACCACCGCACGGTGGCAAATAAAGCAACGGTCAGCTAAAAGCCGACCAAATTATAACGACCCCGCCCCTTACTCGGGACGGCGGTGCTCTTTCCCTGCAAAACTTTAGCCAACAATATATATATAGCGCAATTATAATTCGCCACAGGTGTAGGCTCGCACGGCCAAACACCCCGTGCACTCAGGGCACATTCATGGTGGACCCTGACCCATCAGTGCATCCACCACCACCCCCAGGATGGCAACAACATGTGAGCATTTAGCCTTTCTGACCACCGTCTAAGGCTCCAACTATGCCAACGGCCAGTCCCCGTCTTCGGGTCTCTCGCACCGAACCACATAGCCTAGGTCCAATTCCACTTGCCCGTTGCTCACGCCGCATGTCCAATTTAAGGAACTTTGCGCGGGCCAAGCTTCTCTCGGATCCCAAATTTTCCAAAACAGTCTCATAACCCAGTTATGATCAAGGCCGGTTCCCAGACCGCCAAGTTAGCAGAACACGTTTCCGCTCAGTTTTCCGGGTGCGCCTTGAAGCTAACCTTCAAGGATCCCTGCTGCAATCTACCGCGTAGAAACCCAAAAAAATCCAAAGCACGGAGTCTTCTCCGGCAAAACCATATCAAATGCAACATCACCGATCCAGACAAAACACGTCCGGGTAGGCTTCACACACAATGCCTATGCCCGTACTTACGATTCCGGGCTCTACATGCAACACAAGGGGGACTATTCCCGTCAACCCCAAGGAACACCACGCACTCACCGCATACTCGCGGGAGCGGGATTCCCTATGCAGAAAGAAAGAGCTTCAAGCGCTCGAGTTGAGAATCGTTACCCTTGTAGTCCGTTTTGGCGCCATGGAAAAACTACGCGGTTAGAACTCTTCGCAATGACTTTCCCTCCACGGATCCGCTCTCCGATTTCGAAATGGCGCTCCGATGCTCCGCCGGCGGCCGGAAACCTCCTTCTTCTTCCTCTCCTCTCTCACTTTGGAAGGGGAGAATTTTGGAGAGAAAATGAGGGAATAACTCCCTATTCCCGGCCTTAACAGAGCCTAAACTAATCTGGGCCGTCAGATCTAAATTAAAGAAAATGAACGGCTCGGATCTGCACAAAATTCCCCAGAACTGGGCCGCACACGGCTTGGCACACGGCCGTGTCCAAGGCCGTGTGCCTCGATCCAGGCACGATCGACGGACGGGGAAACGCACACGGGCCAAGACACGCCCGTGTCTGACCTGACACGCCCGTGTCGGGTTCCTCGACACGCCCGTGTTCGAGGGCGTGTCACGCATAACCGCCACGGCAACGGACACGACCCCTCAGGACACGGGTCTGGACACGGGTTGGCACACGCCCGTGTCGGATGACACGCCCGTGTCATCCGGCCGTGTTTCTGGCCGTGTCCTTCTCGGGTTGAAAACGGCCAAAAAATCACCAGCCAGACACGGCCTTGGACACGCCCGTGTCCTAGGCCGTGTACCCCTACAGGCACCAAAAACTCTTTTTCCGCGACCGACTCGCACACAAAATTCGGGGCGTTACACTCAGGCAGGGTAAGATGCATGACCTACTCCCGAAAGATGACCACTCTGATCCATCACCTTGAAAAGGCAAATAAGTTGCAGATATTCCTTGCTGCTCAAAGGGAGTGAGTCAAATCGATAATTATCATGACCTCATTATTAACAATACCTTCGATGCCAATGACAAGGGTGCCCTCGGAAGACTATTCTATGCAGGAGGAGAACAACACAAAGTCCTCAAAGTTCCTCAAAATCAAGGCCGATTGTTTCTACTTTACTCATTAAACATTTTCTCTCTAAAGCACTTCTAAGTGTTATTTCTTTCATTTCAATAAATTTTACGTCAGAGATCCCATACTGACACATTTCCCTTTTTGTAGTGCTTCCGCCTTTATTTTCTCTTTGACAAAGAGATCACTGAACCACTGAGATATCGTCGAGTCTTGTTGTTTCCTTCCATAGATTATTCTCGGGCTTAAGGGCACGATGACCACATATAGTGGGGAGTGTTCGCGTATGTGCAGTTGGTGCCGCTCAATCTATAAGGTGAACTTAAGGAATTCGAATCCTGGCCGGTATCTATCACAAAGCAGTTATCAAGGGATGTCCCATGTGTTAGCTCTGTTGTTTTCCGTTAAGGGTACATTACAGTTATGATGATCTTTGCTTGACAAGTAATGGCGATCAAGTGTAGCCTTGTCTCCTCGATCATCTCATGATTGTAATAGTCGAATACTCCATGGTACTCTCAATCTGCGCTTTTACGAGGCCCATAACTCCACTGATCTTTCCACAGGCGAGCAATGCTATAGACCACTTGGCACACCTGGCCTGACTGATAAACGATGTTATAACACGAGTCATGAGAGCAGTGTATCTAACGATCCTTCTCAGGATTTCCTATGCTTTTCTCTTTTGTACCCTTCTAAAGGATGTGCGGCTAGCCCGCTCTAAGTAGGACTATACTCGTAATGATCTTTCTCGGGCAGACGATCCATAAGGCCCACGGGTGCTCTCTTGTGGCAGTATCCGGCCTTTCTTGGTCATCTTCAAGTATAAACCTCTTTTTAGCAACTGCCTCTTTCACAGGTTAACCGGTTAAATCCGACATATCAAAAGGATTCGCAACATTCATTTTGCTTATACTCATCTTATATGCATTGCTTGCATGAAGCTCTATCAGATGATGATTTACAAGCTATCTATTACTCTTATCAAATATTAATGGCACTAATCATTAATCAAAGTATCTGGTTTTTCTTAATTGACAAACCATGCTATTGGAGTCTAATTAAGATGGTTTCATCTTGCTGATCTAGACTTCATATTCAAGATAGCATCACTATTGCAGTTTGATCTTTATTCGGTTATCAACAGAATCCGTCAGACATTTCTTGTGCTATCCAATCATATCTACCTTATCATATCAACAGATAGCATTGTATGTTCCCTCCAATTACTTGCAACTTAGCTTTTCTTTCATATCTGCTTCTACTTCTTTTCTTAGAGAGATTAGCAGGTATTTGCAAGTTCCCTCCAGGTACTTGCAGCTTAGCTTTGCTTTCATATCTAGTTCTAACTTCTCTTTTGTAGAGATCAACAGATATTTGCAAGTTCCACCCAGGTACTTGCAACCTACTTTTCTTTTATATCTGCTACTCACTCTTCTTTTTTTACAGAGATTAGCAGATATTTACAAGTTCCATCCAGGTACTTGCAACCAACCTTTCTTTCATATCTGCTTCTAACTCTTTTCCTGCAGAGATTAGTAGGTATTTGCAAGTTTCCTCCAGGTACTTGCTACCTAATTTTCTATCACATCTGCTTCTAACTCTTTTCTTGCAGAGTTCAGCAGATAGTTGCTAGTTCCCTTCAGGTACTTGCAGCTTACTTTCATATATCATATCTGCTTCTAACTCTTTTCTTGTAGAGATTAGCAGGTATTTGCAAGTTCCCTCCAGGTACTTGTAGCTTAGCTTTACTTTCATATCTGCTTCTAACTTCTCTTTTGCAGAGATCAGTAGATATTTGCAAGTTCCATCCAGGTACTTGCAACCTACTTTTATTTTATATCTATTGCTCACTGTTATTTTTTGCAGAGATAAGCAGATATTTGCAAGTTCCATCCAGGTACTTACAAACCTACTTTTCTTTTATATCTGCTGCTCACTCTTCCTTTTTGTAGAGATTTGTAGGTAACTGTAAGTTTCCTTCAGGTACTTGCAGCTTACTTTCATATATACCATCATATCTGTGTATAACTTCTCTTTTGTAGAAACTAGCAGACGTTTGCAAGCCCCCTTCAGGTACTTGCAACTTATTTTTCTTTCACACATATTACTTAATCTTCCTTTTGTAAAGAATAACAAGTGCTTGCAAGACTCCATCAGGTACTTGCAAGTTATTACTCTTCTGTGCCTTTCTTCTCATCTTTATTTTTGCATAGCTCAGCGGAAGGCATTCATGTCTTCTTCAATTTGCGAAGGCAATTCAGTCACACAGAAGATGTACCCCCCTTCTTTGCCTACATTAGCTTTGCCTTTGCAGGAAAAAGATTGGCATTAGCAAGCTCCTTATAAGGACAGACATCAGGTTCTATATCTCCTTACCTCTTACTTTTCTAAGGGGTGAATCACGATTTTCGTGGGTCTCCTACTTTTTCGAAGTTCCCTATGGGACTTAGAAAAGTGCGGGGATTATGTTAACCCAAAAGTTAATGATCCCTCCCAAGGTAGATAGCTTGCTAGTCGCGGCCTGCTCCAGGTTCTCCCTGGAGGTCGCGACCAGTCAAAGGATGGGCGGATAGACTTCTCTGTCCGATCAGGCTATGAGGCTAAGGCGGTCTCCCAAGTCTTACTTCCGAGGTTGCGCAGTAGCCGCTTGTTCTGCAGGGGCTGCGGACTGCTTCCTCAGTCCGCCCGTGCAGGCTGCGCGGTTTGATTAGCTAAATGCACCATTATTCTCCATTCTGATAGGTGGAATAGCCCACTATGGAGGAATCAGATTGCTATCCACACAGACCGCCACATCACTAGGCGACCTGCCTCCAGGTCACCCAACAATAAGCCACGAACATCAGGTCACCGATCAGGCGATAACTCTCTAGGTCGACCACCAGCAGGGGCGACCTACTCCACCTCACTCCGCCCGACAGTCGGTGACCTGCCTTCAGGTCGCCCAATAAAGGGAGACAACCTCCAGGCTGCCTAGCAGGGGAGGCAAGCCTTTCCATCCAACAGGAGGTAGACTTCAGCAATGGTGGTGGCCTTCTTATTCAGTCTGCCAGGTCACCCAGTCAACCAACTCATCCTCTAGCAGTTCGCAGACTCGATCTCAGTCCGATAAACTAGCGTGGACTTGCTCCATCTCTCCGCCAAACCGCACATCATTCAACGGACTCATCCCATCCGCCGCATGCTAGGTGGACTCGTTACACCGCTCAACCATTCAGTCCGCCTGTAGTAGACGGACTCCTCCAACAGTAAAGGCAACCTACTCTATTCAGGCTGCCAACCTCACCAAGCAACAAGCCTCCAGCAGAGGTGGACTCGTCTCATCCACCACGGGCTGGGCGGACTCTTCCAGTCCACCACTCTAGCACGCTTCCCTACAACAGAGACAGACACACTATGCAGTCCGCTAATCAGCTTTCCAACATCCGCTTGTTCCCAGCAGCAGGCGGATAGCTCCTCAGCCAGCATACCATGGCACGGGATCACTCAGCATAGAAAAGGAGAACTCGTCCAAATCCGCCAACATTGGAATCAACTCCAAAACACAAGTGCCTAACCGCACGACATGGTGCGGACTCGACAGACTCCACTTCTACACGCACGACTTACCGACTCACCGGGGGTGACATTACCAAAAGCTGTTACCTCCTCGGGCCAATAAATAGCCCCCCATACCTCTCATTCTGGACACCGACACTAGTGACAGACACAAGAGGACAACCGACGACATGGTCCAGGCATCAGATCTTGCGGACTACACTTCCCAGTCTGCACGACCTCAGCTGTCCTCTCTGCCTGATCGTGCAGTCTGCTCGGCTTACTCCAGCGAGCTGCGGGATCAGTTACCCGTGCGGTCTACCGACCTCTCTACGCAGTCCGCATGCGATTTCTGGTAACTTCTTTCCTTAGCCGCCAGCTTCCCCCTTTGTACCCTTTATTTGCTTTCCATGTAAAAGGTGCAATTTAGGCTGTAATAATGAATTATAATTGAAGGAAAACCCATCGCAAGAGTGGCATTTAAGCCGCTGCGTGCGAAGTATACTGTTTCCACTGCTAGCAGCCCCCTCTTCTTCTCAACTCACTTCTCTCAGCATCAACCTGAAAACCCAACCGCCAAAGTAATCGTCTGCTCGATAGTTCCTAATCAACTTCTCGGCCATCTACACACTCGGATCACCATCCACCTTTCCTCCTATTGTCCCCGCAACCCTTGATCAAGTGCTTGCTCCACTATCGAGCACTCAGAGGCTTTTCCTTGCATCCTCAACAACCACTCCATTATCCCCACAATCTTCTTCTTCAATCATCTCATTTGTGAGACCGAACACACCTGTTAGCTGTTGGCGCCTGCGACAACCTCTCCTCTTCGTTTCCATGCATTAACATTTTAATAGGGAACTGAAGCGTATTCTTGAGAAAATAGTAGCCATCAATCAAAAAGATTGGTCGCTTAAGTTTGATGACGCACTTTGGGCTTATCGCACGGCATACAAAACCGTTATCGGTTGTACACCTTATTGTTTAATATACAAAATAAGCATCTCATCTTCTGAAAGAATTAGAACATCGTGCATACTGGGCACTAAAATTTTTAAACATAGATATAAACTTAGCCCCCGAACAAAGAAAATTTCAACGAAATGAACTAGATGAATGGCGTGCCAACGCCTATGAAAACAATAAATTCTATAAGGAGAGTTCTCAGCTTTATCATGAAAGAAAAAAAAATAAAATTTCCAAAATCTTTTTCACCGGGCAATCTCGTCATTCTTTATAACTCACGCCTTAGACTTTTTCCGGGGAAATTAAAATCCCGCTGGTCTGGCCCCTTTACTGCTAAAGGGGTTTGGTCATATGAGACTGTTCTTATTTCTCACCCCGAACTAGGCTCTTTTAAAGTAAACGGGCACTACTTAAAACTTTATCTTTTTGGGGACTCTTCAAATAAATAAATAGAATCCCGCATCCTTTGTAACATATAAATAATCCACTAAATAAGTCAAGCTATGTGACAAATAAACAAAGCACTTGTGGGAGGCACTCCATAGTTATCTGCTTTATCTATTTTTTTTTTTGCTAAATATGCAGGTTTTTGCTTACGACTTCCCCAATTTCCAATCAGGAATGCCTCTTTATCTTCTTGTCCTTTAAAAGTTATGTATATAGTTTATTTTTCTTCCTACTTATGCACAACATAAGTATGGGGGTGTATTTTCTTGTTGTCATACATATAAATAGTTTCCAAAATTATTTTTTTCAATCTTGTTTATATACCCAATGTTTTCTCTTTAATGGTCATGTATATATTTACTTAGAAACAAAAACATCCACCTAAAAATATATAATTTTGCTTAATCAATCTTCCGAAAATAAATTTAAAACCCCTACTTCATTTATCTCTTTTCTAAAACCAAAAACATAATTTTTGAGTTGATATATACATAGTTATCTAATTTTACAATTTGCTAGTCATTTATTTATCATAAATAGATAGATCTAAATATTTGGGGTTAAGTTTTAAAGAATATCTTCTGTATTTAATTTAAAGTTAGAAGATTTGTTTTGAGCACTACTTCTAGTTTTGGATAAATAGATGCATGTGTATTATGTTAGCTAAACATCTGTAGACTGTAATTAACTGAACACCACTCTTATTGAAATATAAGAATTTTCAAACTATTATAGTTACTCTCAAATTTTTTTTATCATAATTTGAATATTGTTTTTAAACCCCCTACCTATTTACTTTTTGCTTCACATGTTTTCTTATGCAAGCAAGCATCTAGGAGTATGTGCTCCTAGAAAAGGAAAGATCTTATGTCAATGGGAATAAGATTTTGTTCCATAAACATAGACATCCAATAATTATTAAAAGACTATATGAAATGAAGTATGTGCTCCTAAACATATATAAGAATAAGGTGAGAGGATAAAATTCATCACCTCCTATATCATTGCCTGCTTTATAGGCAAAAACCAAGTTTGTATCCCATAAAACCACTACAACTTGATCTAATTTTGTTTGAAATTTTGAGAGTGCATATTTAATAGGTTGTTTATTTTCCATCATATCTCTTTCAAAGTACAGTTTTTATAATTCCAATCTAACTTATTACTAATGATTGCAATGTTGCTTGCTATTTGGTTTTCTCAATAAGTTTTATAGCTATGAACATTTATTTATGGTTAAATCATTTCCATAATGTAGGACTTAACGCTTTATACTCTGTATCATTATGCCTATTTTCCCTTGATTTAATAAATTGATAGTGGAATTAGAAATTTTATAACTGTTTGTATAATTAACTCATACTTTTGCTCTGGAATAACAAAGCTTTAAGTATGGTGGTATTTGATGAGTAACAATATATATATATATATATAGTATATTTTTTTTATTTTGTTTTAATCATAAATGTAAATATATTATATGAATACCTAAATAAATCATTTTTCTTATTTTTTAGTTCAAACTTATTTTTTTGTACCCTATAGATATTTCTGGATATTTAGGGCATTTCAGGAAAATTTCCTAAGTCACGCCCCTAGGTCACGCCCGTGACCTCGCCCGTGTAACTTTAAAACAGTAATTGCAATGTTTCGTGAAATTTCGGCCAGCAAACTGAAGACACGCCCGTGACACAGCTGTATGACATCTGTCATGTCCATGACATCACCCGTGACCAAGCATTCAACCCACTATCACGACAGCCGAATTCCTAAAGCCATCAAGATCAAGTAATGCCCGACATACACACTCGTGTGCCATCTATCACGACCGTGTACTTTCAATCCAATCCAGAAATCATCGGAAATTCTATCTAGATCTGCCACGTCAGCGTCACGCCCAGGCGATACGCCCTAGGGGGGGCGTGTACCTCAAAAGTTTCGGCTATAAAAGGTGGGCCAAGGAAGATGTTTAGGAATAACTTATAGAGTTCAAACTAGTTTTATATATTGTTTATAAGTAGCTTTTGAGTGATATTTTCCTAATCCTAGTTTGGGTTTCCTAGTATTTAACACTTTTTTAACTAATAAAATTTCCGCTTTTAGAAAATTTTCATCTCTTATTGCTTATAACTTAGCTTTCATATTCTGTTGAGAAAGGGTATGTGCGTAAGTACTTTTCTTTTTATACCACCCCCATCCCGGATGAGAGGATAAAAAATTTTTCGTGCTTGATTAAGATGGTTGGGACAGATATTATTTCTTCACCTTTTTAAGTCTTTTAATTTTATTACTACAACCCCTATCCGGATTGGTGGCTAAGAACTTTTTAGCATCAACCGAGATACGTTGAGAAAGATATTATTTATGCACTTTTATATGTCCTTTTACTTTTCTACTACCACCACGGTCAAGTATTTTAATAAAGTAAAGTAGAGTTTTTCTTGTTTAAAAAACATTTCTCAAAGTAAGTCAAAATCGAGGGCTCTCTACCTCATCTATTTTCAAAAAATCCTAAGTATTACTTGTAATTTAAATTTTTAAAAAAATTTCCAACTCTTTTTTTGATAAAATAATAGTTTCAGTCCTTAAAGTAGAGTACTTGACATAGATCCATGGAAAATACGACCTTGATATTTTTAAATACTATACTATTACTCGACAGGTACGCTTGCCTTAATCGAAGTATATACGTGAAAAAAGATTGATTACATAGAATGACTAATTTATAAATCCAACTTAAATTTCAATTTTAAACTATCTCACATTTTACTTATCACCAACCAAAAATAAGAGCACAGAAGTCATAATATCACATAAGTGTCCAAAAAAGTACATCAATAAATAAGAACCTATTCAGCTTCTTTAATATTAGAGTACACAAAACACTGCCCGAAGGCTACATCAAAACACTCCACTCACATCGGTCACCGAAGGAAGTGAGGGTAACATCGTCTTAGGCCCTGCCTCCCTATCCTTGAATGTCCTCCTCCACCTGGCACTGCTGCTGTTCCATCGGCGGGGTATGCTCTTAAATTGGTAGACGTAGCAACCATTAGTCATAAAGACTAAGTGGCTATCGCATTCACTCACCCCAACGACTCTTAGGCACCAAGCGGAGAAAGGGAAGGAGGAGCTCAATATAGTGGTATTATATGTCAACATTCAAGTGACAAGGGTGTATTGTATAGCAGTTCATATATGAAAGTATTAGCACATTTAAACTAAGTATGTCTGAGCAGTAATCAATAATATATAATTGGCGGTCTACGCTAGCACAATATTAATCATAAGGACAGAAATTAACTTAACTTATAAAAATGCTCATACAAATTTATAAGTTAAGGATCGGGTACATTAAAGTAACTAATCATATAAAAGTTCCCGTATAAATTTATATGATGTGGATCATATGCGATGCAATGTAATGTTATGATATGAATTCAATATGATGACTCACCCATGCTCACACGCATGAACACGGCTATGCTGACATATACTTGTCGTTTCCACTTTTTGAGCAGGTAGCTAACCTTTCAGGCATCATTTGTCATGACCAAACGGTGATAGTATAATAGGCATCTCCACTACCAGGCGGGCATCCACACTACCAAGCCTAGGCCTCCATATGCCTCAATGCTAAGAACACAGCAGCGAAGCTCCTACGTACTATAGCTCAGAAGGGGTCTCGGCAAGAACACAACCCAATTGTCCTATATATGGCACGGAAGGAGCCTTTGGGAGCATATCACCAAAGGACAAAGCCCAACCGTCCACTAGCATAGAAGGAACCTCGGGAATGAGTACCGAGGACCAAGCCCAATCGCCCAAGGTTTATCTGTCAACTCCCATTGGTTTGATGACTCGCGAGACCGTAGACCTGCCACGCTATTCTTAACCCAGGATTATGACACTGCATGTCAACACATGTAAGACCCCTGTTTCCATGGTCTTTTGCCCAAAATCACCTCTTTGTGATGATACCAACTGCCGGGAAGATCATTGTCAGAAATCGCCGATTTGCCAGCAAGTACTCGAGTATATACACAGAAGAAAAGAAGCGATATCCATAGAGATAAACCAATCCACCATCACATGCAATATATATAAGTCCACATAAACTCAAAAGTTGATCAACATGAAATAGTAAGTCTGAAAGGAAAGATAAAAGGTGCTCCTGTCGAGTACATGTAATCACCACTACATAATTCTCACGGAAGTAAAGCTACTAGTCACTCACTGATCCCATGACTACTGCTACTGCTACCACACCTAGGCTAGGCTGGTTCACCTCCTCCTAGATGTGTTGGTTACCCTGGTGTTGCACCCTGTCTCCCACCTGGAATCTCGAGTGTTATGCCCATCGGGCCATTAGTTTAAACAAAGTCTGTTGGAACCCTAGTTCTGATTTGGGTAAGGATCACTATTAGGTTTGCTTACACTGACCCAAAATGTATCGTCAGGGTTATAGGTTTATTTCTTTAGTCTAGGCCAAGAGTCAATATCACATGGATAAGCCTACAACAGCCTGTTAGAGACTCAAGTAGTTGTGTCAACACAGACTACATCAGTCGACACAGACTACATCAGTCGACACTCAGCAAAATTGTGTCGACACTTTGAATAAGCATTGTCGGCACTAGTAGCAGAATTGTGTCGACACACAGGGAGGCTGTGTAGACACCTAGAAGATTTGTGTTGACACTCAGACTATCAGTCGACACTGATAATATTAATCGACACTAGCTCTGTCGACACAAGAAGGATTTGTGTCGACACAGTTCACAGATTATTAGTCAACAGTATCAGTCGACACCAGAAGGACTTGTGTCGACACCCAGAACCATCTGTCGACACAGTTCACAGAAGCTGTTTGAGAAGGTTAAGATAAATTCTCAGGTCGACGAACCAAATTCTCAGGTCGACGATTTCTGGCTTTCTCAGTATGTCATTACAGAAAATATTCTAAGTCCAGAAATAATTCTCAGCTCGACGAATTCCATTCTCAGCTTGACGATCGTTGATCTCCGGTCGATGATCTCAGAGATTAATCTCTGAACTGAGCTCGACGATCTACGAACTCAGGTCGACGCTCTCTTTTTAGTTATCAGTTATCTCAGTCCGGTCAGAAGTATCTATTTTGGTTATGATGAATCATTTTAAGGCAAATATATTCTGATAATTAATGTTGATATTCTTAAGTATGATAGTCGTATCTCATGAAGCATTTATTGTGGTATTCATAGAATATTTGGTTAAGACAGTTATGGAAGTGCATTTAAGATTGCCAGCCATTCAACCCATTTGGGCTCCTAAATTCTTACAGAGAATTTAGTACTGTCTGGGAATTTAAATTCAGGCAGTTAGTCTTTCAAATATACAGAGAACTTAAAAAGATAGAGACAACAAGAATCAAAATACAACAAGTCAGAAAATCAATTTTTTGTTTGCTCTGAAAGTCTCCTGTCTTTGCAAAATACAAGGAAGAAGAAGAACTTGCTGAACAAAAATATCACTAGTCTTCTTCCTTCATCAGGCTTCAACAATCTACAAAGAACTTGAATCAACATCAATCTGAAGACCTACACCCTGGACAAAGCTTCCTGTTTCCTGAAACTACTCAATATCTCAGGGGGAGCTTTGGTATCATCAAATCCACATAGTCTTCTCATTTTGTTTGAGAAAGAGAAGGCTGTCATCTATTTTTCTTTAACCTCTCTTGTACAGGGTTCTTACTCCGTTCAAAAGTAAACTCCTTGGTGATAGGGCACCTGATCAAAAACCTATTGGTTTTTAGGCCGCTGATCAAAAGCCTGAAGGGTTTCTAGATCTAGCTGAAGCAGATCTTGTGGTGATAGGGCACCTGATCAAAAACCTAAGTGGATTCCTACCAGGGTGGTAGATGAGTAGATGTACCCAGATTTGAGGAACCACTATAAAATTTCTTATGTCCTCTGGATTGTCTTGTATTTTATTTGTACCTTGTGCTGTGATAGTTTCTTGCTTTTACCTTTTTCTTATAAGTTTCAATATTTTAATTTTGTAATAAATCTAAACATTTTTTATACTTTATTCACCGCCCTCTAGAGTAAACTGAATCTATCCCTCACTTTCAATTGGTATCAGAGGGTGTGTTTTTTTAAGGTTGTACAGGCTAACACTTGAACCTAAGATCTCTGGTAGATATCTGTTTACTCTATTCTTCGTTATACCATGGCACAGTACAAGGAATTTGCAAGCACCAGACCTCCAGTTTGCAACTTGCAAAAGTTTGGAATCTGGAAGGCAAGAATCATGCTATATATGAATTCTATTGATGAAGACATTATTGCTTCTATCTTAACAGGAGTACCTCCACCACCAGCTGCCCCTGCAAGTACTTCCTCAAACATGACTGCAGTACCTCCTACAGACTACAAAGATGCATACAAGAAAGCAAAGATTGCTGATGTAAGAGCCATGAATATACTGGCACAAATAATGTCTGATGACATATTTCAGAAAGTAGCTGAATGTGAATCAGCCAAGGCCATCTGGGATTCCTTAAACCAGATGGTTGCAGGATCATCGGATGAAAGGAAGGACAGGAAAGCTCATCTCATCTCCCAGTATGAGAATTTTAAGAAGGAAGAAACTGAGCAAGTTTCTGAGATGGCATTGTTAATGAGCTGAAAACTCTTGATAAAGACATCTCAGTCACAGAAATAAATGACAAGATTCTCATGTGCTTCCCCAGCTCATGAGCCTCTAGAATCTGGCCTACCAGAGAGACTAGAAACACACATGAGATGACTACAGAATCAGTCTTAGGAAAGCTGAAATCCTATGAGCAGCAGTTGAAGATAAGAGAAGCTGAGCAACACAAGACTGCTACACCAACTAGGAAGGAGTAGAATATAGCCTTCAAAGCTTCAGAAGAATCAAAAACTTCTCCATCTAATGAAGAGTTGATGAGTCTCTTTGCAAAGAGATTTTTCAAGATGGGGAGAAAAGAATTCAGAATGAAATCATCAAGGAGTGATGATAAACCAAGGTATGATAAAACCCCTTCTAAAGAGATTATCTGTTTTGGTTGTAGGAAACCTGGACATATTCTTCCAGAATGTCCAGAAAACAAGTATAAGGAAAGGAGAAAAGAGAAAGACTCCAAGAAGCACTCCAGCAAACCATCTTCCAACAAGCACAAGAAGATGAAGAGAGGGCTTGTTGCAGAAACATGGAGTGACACTGAAGAATCATCTTCCTCCATCTCTAGTGAAGATGAAGAGGAAGCAAAGGCCAAAGAAATATGCTTAATGGCCATCAATGCTTCAGGGCATATCGCAGAAGAAGAAGAATCTGAAGAATGTTCAGATTGTGATCAGGTATTGGAAGATTTTGACTTTACCTCTGAAGATTTTAAAAATGACTTTAAATCTATGCGTAGTGATCTGATTAGATCTGAGAAGGAAATCAAACTTCTTAGAGATAAACAATTAAATTATGATAGCTTAGTATCAGAAAACATTAAATTGAAAAATGAAATAGACATGTATAGTGAACAAATCACTTTTCTGAAAGTTGAATTAAGTAAAGCAAAACAGCTAGAGGAATCACTGAATGGAAGAAGCAAATAGCTAGTAGAAATTACCAGCACACTTAATGCTATACTTAATAGAAGTAAGTTAGGATTAGGTGCATCATCCAGTGAACCACCAATTATTAAGAAAAACTACCATTCACAACCTATAAAGTTTATTTCAGATAAAGGTAAGAAGAATACAGAACAAATTAAAATAATTAATAATGTTTTAAAACAAGTTGAGATAAATAAAGAAAAACAAAAAGCTTAGTCTGAACGAAAATCGTCAAACCAAGATCGACGATCTCAGCATTTTGTGTCGAATGACGATCGACGATCTCAGAACCTAGAGCTTGAGCCTAAACACTCTACAAACGGGGATCGACGATATCATTATGTATCGTCAAACAGGGATCGACGATCGTGGAACCCAGATAATAGCCACTATTATTCTGAGAACCAAGATCGACGATATCAATGCTGGTCGTCGAACGCATATCAACGATCTGAACTAAAATCGTCGAACTCAAAACAGTTCTATCAAAACTATAATTTCAACAGAAATTTCAATAAGAAATCTAACCCTAAAACTTTCAATCCCTTAACTAACTGGATAATCCCACCTAGGAGATTTCATCCCTTAGGTTATAAAAGTCAACCTGTATACTCTTTTATTTCAAGTTTTAAATATGAAAAGAAGGCAGGACCCAAGGTTACCTGGGTCCAAAATATATAAAAGTTTTCATTGCAGATAAAGACCAATCCTACCATACAGGATAAGTGGTATTTGGATAGTGGGTGTTCCAAGCACATGACAGGAAACAAGGCCAATCTAAGTAACTACAAGACAAAGATAGGTCCAAAGGTTATATTTGGAGACTCAAGCTTTGGTCAGACAGAAGGCTATGGAGAATTTACAGTTGGAGCTGTCACCTTCAGGAAAGTGGCATATGTACGTGGGCTGAAACATAACTTGATATCCATAGGACAGTTATGTGATGCAGGTTATGAGGTATGTTTTACTGAATCTAAATGCAACATTTCTCTAAACATCATTACTGTACTATCAGGTATTAGGTTAGGCAATATCTATTTAGTTGATTTTAATTCTGCTTGTTCAGAAATCTGTTTATTTAATGAGGTTAGCAATAATAATACTTTGTGGAATAAAAAGCTAGGACATGTAAATCTAAGAAATATTGCTAGGTTATCTAGGGACAACCTTATTAGAGGATTGCCCTCTTGCCCCTATAATAAGGAAAGCATTTGCAAGACTTGTCAAGAAGGCAAGCAAATTAAAAATAGTTTTAAATCAGTTAATAAGAGTGATTCACCTAGGATTTTGTATCTTCTTCATTTGGACCTTTTTGGACCAATTGCTGTACAAAGCCTAGGATGGAAGTCCTATACTTTAGTTATTGTAGATGACTTCTCTAGGTTCTCTTGGGTTTTCTTCTTGAGAAACAAGTATAATAATTTCAAAGTTCTTACAGACTTTCTAAAATGCATAAAGATTGAGTACTCTACTCCAGTTGCATTGATCAGAAGTGATCATGGCACTGAGTTTGAGTCTCTTCCTATGCAAGAATTCTGTGAGAAGGAAGGTATCAGGCACTACTTCTCTGTTCCCAGAACTCCTCAACAAAATGGGATAGTTGAAAGGAAAAATAGAACACTCATTGAAACTGCAGGCACATTGCTTGCTGAAGCTCACATTCCTCTATCCTACTGGGCAGAAGTTGTAAGCATAGCAAATTATGTCCTGAATAGACGTTTTATACACAAACTTAAGGGCAAGACTCCTTATGAATTACTCAAAGGGAATAAACCTAAAATAGACTACTTTAGAATTTTTGGTTGTACCAGTTATATACATAATAACAACAAAGATTAACTTAGAAAGGTTGAAGCCAAAGCGACAATGGGAATCTTTCTAGGATATTCCCAAGTTAGCAAGGCATATAGGGTTCTCAATAAATCATCCTTAAAAATTGAAGAGTCAATACATGTTACATTTGATGAAGCTAATATGTTTTATAAGGAGAAGGAAGCTTCTACCAGTGATCATCTGCAGGTACCAAGTCTATGCAAAAAGCTGGATGACTTAAATATCACCCAGAAGGTGATATCTCATGCCTCACCACAAGCAAATGAAGACAGTGAAGAAGACTCTATGGAAGAAACTGAACTTCCTCCAACAGCAAAAGTAATTCCACAAGAGGAATTCTCTCCAATTGTTATTGCTGAAACAACTCCACCATCTGATTTTGTCACACTTAGGGATCACCCTAGATCCCAAGTAATTGGAGACATATCAACAGGTATACAGACAAGGCATCAACTCAACCATGATGTGATGCATGCCTGTTTTCTCTCTCAAATTGAACCTCAATCCATAACTAATGATGAACAAGATCCCCACTGGATCATTGTAATGCAAGAGGAACTAAATCAATTTGAAAGATGTAGAGTTTGGGACTTGGTTCCAAGGCCTAAAGGCTATCCAGTAATTAGAACTAAGTGGGTTTTCAGGAATAAGCTTGATGCCCAAGGTGTGATTGTGAGGAATACGGATAGGCTTGTTGCTCAAGGATATAGGCAAGAGGAAGGAATTGACTATGATCAGACCTTTGCTCCAGTTGCCAGGATAGAAGCTCTAAGGATTTTTCTGGCTTATGCTGCATTCAAAAAGTTCACAGTTTATCAGATGGATGTCAAGAGTGCTTTCCTAAATGGAGTACTACGAGAAGAGATCTTCCATGACGATTTCTACGACGGCTCTTTCAAAGATGAAGTTCACTGTGATCCTATCTTTCAATTGGTATCAGTCACTGTGATGTGTTGCTGAGATCATAGAATGGGTTTACTCTCCCTCAACAAATGACCATTACATTTCTGCTTCCTCTATCCCTTCTTCATCTAGGGGCATGCTTCTAGTTTTCACTGAAACCAGGCAGGGGGAGGTGTCTAATGAAGGTGCAGCAGGTTCAGCCTCAGCAGACCTTCATGCTCAGTCTCCTCTAGCAGTACAGGAAGAAGAAGTGTTTCAGAAATTTTGTGCAGATATAGATGACCAATGAAGCTGCAGTAGTTCCAACAGTAGTTGCAATTCCAGAAATAGCAGAAGCAGATTATGATGATACAAATTGTACTGACACAGGTTTGGGCAAGTTCAACATCAACAACAAACGTTAGAAATAACAACAGCAGAAGCAAATGCTCTAGATTATTGCTTTGTATTTTATTTGTGTTATGTAAATAGTGTCCTCACCTAAATAGGTGGAGATTGTTGGAACCCTAGTTCTGATTTGTTTAAGGATCACTATTAGGTTTGCTTAGACTGACCCAAAATGTATAGTCAGGGTCATAGGTTTATTTCTTTAGTCTAGTCCAAGAGTCAACATCACATGGATCAACCTACAACAGCCTGTCAGAGACTCAAGTAGTTGTGTCGACATAGACTACATCAGTCGACACAGACTACATCAGTCGACACTCAAAAAAATTATGTCGACACTTGGAATAAACTGTGTAGATACCAGTAGCAGAATTGTGTGGACACACAGAGAGGTTGTGTTGACACCCAGAAGATTTGTGTCGACACTCAGACTATCAGTCGACACAAATAATATTAGTCGACACTAGCTCTTTCGACACACGATCGATTTGTGTCGACACAGTTCACAGATTATTAGTCGACAGTATCAGTCGACACGAGAAGGACTTGTGTCGACACCCAGAACCATTTGTCGACACATTTCACAGAAGCTGTTTGAGAAGGTTAAGAAAAATTCTCAGGTCGACGAACCAAATTCTCAGGTCGATGATTTCTGGCTTTCTCAGTATGTCATTCCAGAAAATATTCCAAGTCCAAAAATAATTATCAGCTCGACGAATTCCATTCTCAGCTCGACGATCATCGATCTCCGGTCGACGATCTCAGAGATTAATCTCTGAACTGAGCTCGACGATCTACGAGCTCAGGTCGACACTTTCTTTTAAGTTATCAGTTCTCTCAGTCCGGTCAGAAGTATCTATTTTGGTTATGATGAATCATTTTAAGGCAAATATATTCTGATAATTAATGTTGACATTCTTAAGGCTGATAGTCGTATTTCATGAGGCATTGAATATGGTATTCACAGAATATTTGGTCAAGACAGTTATGGAAGTGCATTTATAATTGTCAGCCATTCTACCCGTTTGGGCTCCTAAATTCTTGCAGAGAATTAAGTACTGTCTGGGAATTCAAATTCAGGCTGTTAGTCTTCCAAATATACAAAGAACTTAAAAAGACAGAGACAAGAAGAATCAAAATACAACAAGTCAGAAAATCAATTTTTTGTTTGCTCTGAAAGTCTCCTGTCTTTGAAAAATACAAGGAAGAAGAAGAACTTGTTGAACAAAAATCTCTCTAGTCTTCTTCCTTCATCAGGCTTCAACAATCTACAGAAAACTTGAATCAACATCAATTTGAAGACCTACACCCTAGACAAAGCTTCCTGCTTCCTGAAACTACTCAATATCTCAGGGGGTGCTTTGGCATCATCAAATCCACATAGTCTTCTCATTGTGTTTGAGAAGGAGAAGACTGTCATCTATTTTTCTTTAACCTCTCATGTACAGGGTTCTTACTCCCTTAAAAAGTAAACTCCTTGGTGATAGGGCACCTGATCAAAAACCTATTGGTTTTTAGGCACCTGATCAAAAGCCTGAAGGGTTTCTAGATCTACATGAAGCAGATCTTGTGGTGATAGGGCACCTGATCAAAAACCTAAGTGGATTCCTACCAGGGTGGTAGAAGAGTGGATGTGCTCAGATTTGGGGAACCATTATAAAATTTCTTGCGTCGTCTGGATTGCCTTGTATTTTCTTTGTGCCTTATGCTGTGATAGTTTCTTGCTTTTACCTTTTTCTTATAAGTATCAATATTTAAATTCCGCAATAAATCTAAACATTTTTTATACTGTATTCACCCCCCTCTAGGGTAAACTGTATCTATCCCTCGCTTTCAAAGTCTTGGTCCCCCTCCCCTCCCCCGCGACTCCTAGTCACCATGCGGGGTGGGGGGGGGAGATGAAAAGGGAGGTACTGAAAGTGGAGAGTAAGAAAGAGCAGGTGATAATGGACCTAACTATCATATGCTAAAAGTATCTATCACAGTAATGACAGGTATATAAATGTACAAATAATAAAAGTAGCAGCATAATAGAAGTAGTAGATTAAAGTAAAGGTAGAACAACTAACTATCATCATAGAGAAAGTAACCTCAGTTTATAAGAATACACATAAAAACTTATAAATTAAAGGATCGTTTTACAAGGCATAACGTAAAAAAGATCCCATAATATTCTTTATGTTAGGGGTAGAGGTTTTATGCAAGTTATGCATAACATGAATTGCTATGCCTGGTAGCTAATATGTTTCACACAAATGCAACGCACCAACCCGACTCTATCAATACAGATCTTTAGTTCCCTCATTTGGAGTTAGCTAAACTCTCAGGTACCTCCCGTAGAGGCATACAGAGGTAGTGGGTTGGGCCTCCCCACTCCTAGGTTAGTATTCACACTACACAACCTAGAGACTGTGTACTACTCGGTACACCCACAGTCAGGTGCTATGGAGTCTCTTGTACTTATGCTGGAAAAACCACCAGTCTTTATGGGGTAAGTGAACACTTACAATTGTCGAGTCGACGTATCGATGTCGGTGTGAACGACTGTCCAATAACGAGGACCAACCACTTAATGCACATACACACATGCTATAAAGAGCTCCCGATCCATTGACTCACCAATCTAAGCCATCAATTCTATCAACACCGAGCCCACCTCTCTTGAATATCAACCACCTATCCCCCCGAAATGATGGGGTGTGCGTAAGTGACGGTGGAATATTATTGGTTACTCCTTCAGTCTGCTTATTCCTACAACTTAGGGTTAACCTTGGACTGCCCAGAGCATGCCTGGCGATGGGCTCTCGAGGGCACTAGGAACTATAATGGGCTGAAGGCCAAAACTCCCTTTCTCAAGGTACTTACTTTTATGGGTAACTATTTATTACCAAACCCCTTTTTTCCCATTACTCTTTAACTAAACTTAAGTGAATTATTATTTTCTTGGTCAAGACGATACTTCATCTGCCCGAAGCACAACACCATCACCTTGGTACCTAGACAACCTACCATTTCGCCCTAAGGGTGACCTCATCAAGACTCCACCCAAACTAGGTGCACCCACTATATTATCCCCATGAGGCCTACATTTCTACCTTGACTACTTCAATTCACTGTATGCAGACCAGCTGACCAGCTTATGTGTATAAAGTTGAATACTCCAATCTACTTTGTCATCAACCTTAGAATTATTTCTATGGGTCTACCATGACTTGTTGAGCCCAAATCCAGAATTTAGTATTTTTCCTAATTAAATCAGCCTTTTAATAATTTTTCCTAAATTCATGCCTCCTAAGACTTTGAACATGAAGTATAAGTTTATGAAATGCAATGATCACACCAAAATTTCCAGAGCCTCTTATTGACTAAATCACCGTAAGGTATGAGTTTCAGGATTTTCCAAAAACAAAATGCAAATCAAAGACTTTGAAGCACATGGGTCATAAAACAGAGCAGAATAGACAGACAGATAAAACATTTATCAGAGTTAATGTGAATTGGACAACACAGACTAAACTAAGCACACAACAAGTAGGAATACAATGCTATGAGAGTTATAAATCTAATCAAATTGACAACATTGTAAACATCATGAGTGGACATCATGTGCTAGTACGTAGTGTGCTAAAACATATAGCATAGTTTTAGTCCAATTCTTATACATGGAAGCGTTAAACAAGGCAATGACATGTACGTGTAGCATCAACAAAAGAGAAGAACACCAAGTAAAAATATCATCTTTTACATGTTTATCTCGATCCTTTTAAAATGCTAACACAAGAGAAATATATTGAATAATCACGTCACATAGCTATCTATGTCATACTAAGACTTGAACTAGGGGCACTAAATTAAGTTACAGTCTATGCACAAGATCAAAATGACTCTTTGAACCTAGGTGCTCATCCCCACAATGCTCATAAAGACTTATCAGGAGGAATGAGTAGTGCTTGGAGGATTCTTGACATAACATGTGATAGCTTACATAGTATTCCTTTTAGTTTGCTTTGATCTATCACTTTTATATATTTTTGAGTTCAAGGAGACCCGAGTTAATCGAAATCTATCCACCTAGATAAATACTTTTTAACTTGTATACATAGGACCTTAGCACTAGATATTTGTCCCAAAGTGATATTGATTATTCAAAGTATTTATAACTTGTTAAGATGCAATATCACGAGTTATATCATGTAAGCCTAGCATTTTTCTTGAGTGCTTTGTCTAGGGATGTGTAGAACATGTGTATTCATTCCACTATTCAAATCCTCACACAAATTTAGAGGTATAATCAACAAGCACTAACCCGTCTTGTCGCACTTAATAGCTAAGCAACTATAGATTCGACATTCCATGACTGGAGGACAATGTTTACATAGATTAACAGTCCGAACTCAAACATTGTTCGTATGTGTTGTGGTCTAAATCAATGCCTTGTGTGCCTTTGAGACATGATCAATTAACAGTATTATGTTTTAGTTATATATATATGTATATATATATATATATATATATATATATATATATATATATATATATATATTGTTTTTTTTAAAAAGGCAAAGAACTCAAATAACTAACACACAAGCAAATAAACAAAAAAAAGATGAAACATAGACAAAAACAACCAAAGGAAAAAAACACACGCAAAAAAAAATACGATGATAAGGAAGAGAGGTCCAAAATGCCGAGCTCGAGTCGTAGTAATGAGAAACATGCATCTAGGAGCGGTTTAGTGAATATGTCAGCTAGTTGGTCATCGGTTCCAATGAAGCTTACTCTCACGTTCTCCTTTTTAATGTGATCTCAAATGAATTGGTGACGCACGTCAATATGTTTTGATCTTGAATGACGCACTGGATTATTTGTCAAGTCTATGTCACTCTTGTTGTCGCACCTAAGTGTAACGTTCTTGCAAGTTAGGCCAAAGTCTTCTAACATTTGATACATCCATAGTGCTTGTGCACAACAGCTTCCTAAGGCGATATACTCGGCTTCAGCGGTGGAGAGTGCAACCGAGTTTTGTTTGCAGCTTGACTAGGAGACTAGTGCAGGGCCTAGGAAATGACATGTACCACTTGTGCTCTTGCGATCAAGTGAACATCCCGCATAATTAGAGTCAGAGTACCCGTGAAGTGTGAAATCGGTGGTATGTGGGTACCAAAGTCCAAGATTTTGTGTTCCCATAAGAAACCTAAAGATATACTTTACCGCTTGTGAAGATACTTATCATGATCGGGAATACGTGAAAATATCAACGTCCTATGATTACTCCCCCTACATAGATGCTTTCTATACAAAATTTAATGTACCCCCCCCCCTACAAAAAGAAATTGATGCTCGATGTTCTCCCCTTGTTTGGTAGAATAAAAGGAGGGTAGAGGAGAGTTTATGCAATGATAATTAAAACGGTCTATATTCAAGAAGAAAAAATGGGATACATTGAGTAAGATCATGTATAACTCTCTTTCACCTATTGGGTAAAATGTATGCATGATTGAATAAAATCTAAACATAGCACTTATTAAGCACATAATACCACTTAGTACACATAGTTTACCACTTGGTTAGAGAGTAAATATTCATGATTAAGCATAAGTAGTACGTATAAAAATATGTTAAGCATTCTTAAGATGAACATCCCCTTTTTTGCAAGCATAATTTCTAAATTTCAAATAGGAGCCTAATACAAAGATCTTTTCAATTCAATATAACACCAAGAGTCAAAATATGTGAGTGAATACACTACAAGAAAACAAGCTTTTAGTGACGAAATATTTGGTCACTAAATACTGCGGGTTGGTCACTAAAGACATTTAGTGACCAAATTTAATCCGTCACAAGATGGTTGCAAAAGGCTTGTCACTAAATATTTTTTGTGACCAAATTAATTTTGCGTCACTAAATGTATTTTATTAGTGACGAAGGAAATCTTTGTTGCTAATTGTTTTTTAGTGTCCAAGTTTCTAGTCACTGAAAGATATTTTTTTGTGACCAAATTAATTTAGTCACTAATTGTTTAATGCAATAATGACCAACTTGTTTGTCACAAAATATTAATTTGTGACCAAATTAATTCAGTCACTAATTATTTAATTCAATAGAAGCCAAATTTTTAGTCACTAAATATCACATATAATAACGAAATATTTGATCACTAATATTTTATAATTATTCACATGTACCTATTTTAAATAAATTTTTTAATTTGCTATTACATTGAATCCAAATATATACAAGAGAAAATACAATAATAGATATAATATCTATTTTGTAAGCCAATCTCAATCAAACAAATTTTTATTAGTAGTAAAAAGTAAGTGGGAGATATATAATCCAAACCCCTCAATACAAATCTATATATAAAACATTTATGTTTATTGTTCTCATTACATGAAAAAAATGTATAATTAATAAACAATATGCTCTTGAAGATTACTCAAATCAACTAGTCCAGATGCTAGCCATTAATATTTATCTTTATTACATGTATTATTCACCTAATGAGAACTAGTATGAACTGGCACTGCCACCACTAGCTTGTTGTGTTCCTGCCTTCATGGTGGTGTAGTCCCTTGAAAACATTGGTAACTCACTGTGCTGTTATGCCATTGCTGCTTGAGGACCATTGTAGATGAAACTCCAGCACTCAATGCTCTTACAAGAGCAGTGTCCAGCTGCAGCGAGCATTGCAGGATTGATAATGAAGGCGGCTGGGTTCTGTCCAGCTGCAGCGAGCGTCGCCAGTAAATCTATTTTCATGGGCATTCCCTGCTCAATCAAACCTTGTCCAAACATGGCCGCCTGCTGTGCTAGCCCCATGTCTGATGTGGTAAACTAGCCACCATAAACAGGGCCGCTGAAATGGTAGACCCCATCTCTAATTGATCATCATACCAAGAGATTGAAGGAATCACGTTCAACACAAGAGGTGGATGTTGGCTCCAAATTATCCTGCAGGGAATCCAAAGCAAATTTTCACTCACATGAAAAAAATTAAGATAAATCGAAGGACCTGATAGAGGTAACATAGTTGCTAATTATATAATATTAAGGACCTGTTAGATATATTTACATGTACATCACATGAGAAACTCTCATGAAATTCATTATAAACAAGGTTAAATAAATATATAAAATTAAACGATTTAATGGATGAAGAGAGATTTCCTTTCCCAAAAAGATACCACAGTAGTGACCAAGAAGCTGCTTCATCAAGCAAAGACTTGGCTTTCTGCTGCATAAATTTGTCCTCCACCACTCGATACTTTCCACCACCTTCATACCTAGAAATTATGGGAAAAAATAGTTTTTGAATGCCATTATTGCTGCACTTAAACTAAAATAGTGCAGCAATAATAACAAATTATATAAATGTACTTCACAAAATAGCATGCCACAACAAATAATAACATACAATGTTATGAGTGCGATGAAAAAACAAGGGGCATAGAGGCCTCAAAAATACCAAAATAAACTGAAACAAGAGAGACCACTGGAAGGAGCATGATACTGAGGTGAACCTAGTAATTTCTCCAAGCACAAATAAAGCAAAATGAAACAAAAAGTAGATTCCTAAAGGAACTCCAAGTTAAAGTAAGCAATGAACATTCTAGTATTTTAAAATTTAGGCAAAAATTCAAATCTTGCAGCAATCATCTAAACCATAAAAATTAAAATTATTAACACTTTGTGTTTGTTTGTAGTAGCACTTTCAAACACGAGTACACCATGCGATTTCTTGCCTTCCGGTTATTTCTATACATGAGTAGGGAGGAAATAACCAACTTATGATGTTATGTCATTTAATGTGCAGTGTTTCCCGACATGCTCCATTGCAAAACCACATGCAACAAGACATTACAACCTATGCTAACCAAAAAAAATTTCTAAGTTGGTGATAAACAGCCAAGAAGCATGAAGATAATTTTGTGATACTAAATCTTATGTTTTCTTTTTTAAAATTTAAATAAAATGAGAACATCATAGCAAATAATCCCTGCGCATGGTCCCCTGTGTTACTGTTGTGTACATCTTTGATTACATTGGTATAATTTATATTGGAAAGATTACTTGGTAGAATTTATAAATCAACAAATTAAAATGGATGGCAATTAGGAAAGGGTTGGCTGCCAAAAAAACTGACCTCAAGAAGAAGAATCAACTGCTAGCTGTTGGCTACTGCTAGGGCACTAAGGGAAGGACCAACCGTTCGCTTCTCACTGCGGCTGGGAAAGGGCCGACAGGTGCTGCCAGGGAAAGGGAAAGGTCAACTAAGGAACTCAAAATCAAAATCAAAACGAAAGATTGAAATCATAATCAAAAGCGAAATTGAAATATACCTGCTCTGCTGCTAAGAATCTCGCCGATGCCTAGACTGCGCAGTGCTCGGCTTCTTCACTGCTAACAGTGAGTGGTATACACGCACGATGCAGTTGCCGGCGAAGTCCAGTCCTCGACGATGAAGGGGGGCGGGAGTCGGGAGAAACCTGAAGGCGGACAAGCGCAGTCACGATGAAGGGGGCGAGAAAAAACACCGCCGCTGGACTCTGGTGATATGATCTCCGGCGAGTAGGACGTCGTCGATTTGAGCTCCAACGAGCGACACACGATGCCTTCGACGGATTTCTTGCGGGAGATGGCTGGGAGAGGGATGCGGGCTCGGGAACGGGAGGCGTGTAACCACGACTAGGGTTTTTAGGACCGGCGGCATATAATGAAAATAAGGGCGGGATCCAAAATGAAGGGGGATATTCTTAATTTTATTTTGTATTTTATTTTGTAATCATATATATTTCATTATTAAATAGTCCTATTTAGTGATCAAACTTAATTCGGTTGCTAAAAATATTTTTTTTGTGACGTAATATTAGTTTGGTCACTAAAAAAAAAACTTTTAGCGACCGAAATTTTATTTTTGTCACTAATTAATTAGAAATAATCATTTAGTGACCAAACTATATTTTCTTCACAAAAAGTATACTTTTAGTGACGACAAATATTTCGTCACAAATATTTCGTCACTAAAACCTTGTTTTCTTGTAGTGATAGAATCATTATCAAACATAAACGATTACTCATATTTAGAGGCACACTAAGCAATCCTACACATGTTTTCTATATTCAATTTCATTGCACATAATAAAATAATATTCAAGACATGATATAACCAAAACAATTTATAAGAAACTTGACAGTTAAATTAAACATTGTTTTTAATCTTTAATTAATAGAATGTATTCATCCTTGACAATGATAATGAATAATAAGTAGTTTTTATAATAATTTTTTGATTTTTTAATAAAATACAAAACAATAAACATACAAAGAGATATATAAAATTTTTGCCTTTTTTAAATTATTTTATAATTATATATATATATATATATATATGTTTAAAAAATACTTGTGTTTTTCTAAAAACATGACTCAAGAAGATATATGATGCAAACACAAAATATCATGATAAATTATAGTGCATGAATATAACGTACATGATATGTGAAATAATGTTCATGCAGTTGATATGTGAATCCTAAGTATGCCCAATAGTACAATTCCTAAGCTATATGTCTACATCCTAGCCCCGTATTAAATGGCGGATGGTCATGAGGAGCTGCATAAATGACGTCGGGTGTGTAACGTCCCGTTTCATGCTAGGCCCCTCGCACGCGTTCTGAGTCAAGAGACTTGACTCAGGCTCGAGGTGCACTGGCAAAGGTGCCGAGTGTGTTGGATGAACGGTTGGGTAGAGTGTTACCAAACGAATCAAAGGGAATGGTCTAGAGAGAATGACCAAAGAAATTTCGTCAGATATCATCAGGGATATCTGACGAATTCATCGTGTATGGTGGAGAATTCGACGGGATTGAAGATGTATATTTCGGCTAAGGAAAATTCGTCAAATATCGCTAGGATATTCGATGAATTCGACGAATATCGCTTAGTCGGTTTGGCAAGATTGAAGGTAAATTCGTCGTACACTAAATTCATCGAACGCCAAATTCTTCGAACGCTAAATTCATCGAACTCATATTCGTCGAGTATAGCTGTTATTCGTCGAGTATCGCCATCTAAAACCTGAAGCTCTCGACACTAGAAACCAGGAAATTGTCTAAGTAAAATTCGTTGTATATCGCTGGGGATATTTGACGAATTAGGCAACTATCTCTATGCCAATTCGGCGGGACTGAAGGAGGATTCGTCGAATATGCCCGACTATACTTGCTGATTCGTCGAGTATTGAAGCCGATTATCGCCGAATTTGACTTGTGTGATTTTCAGTTCAGGTGGAATCCGCAGTCCTATGTAGGCGGGTTGGACTGAATTTCGGGATGAGTACGGCTCGGTTTTCTTGGACCGGTCATTTCAAATAAGAAATAGTATGGGTATTAATGGGCGGTCCACTAATACAGCGACACGTGGCAAGTGGGGGGTGGGGGGTGGGGGTGGGGGGGGGTTAAACCTAATACCTTGTTATAAAAGGAAGAAACTGAACCCTAGCCATCTCTTCCATTTCATTCTACCGAGCCTTCACTCACTTTGCGAAACGGTCGTGAGCGGAAGAGACGAACATCACGGGCCGCCGGAGTCGGAGATTTCTGGTGGAAAAAGCTTCATCGTTCCCGTGGAAAAATGTCGCCAACGAAGAGAAAAAGGATGTCGCCGAGGAGGATGACTAGGTTCATGGCCGGAAACCTCGGAACCGCCAGATATGATGTGAGCTTCCTACCCTCTCCCTTGGTGATAGATCTCTAGTTATTCCTAGGAGAGCTATCGACTCAAAGGATTCTTGATTCATGAGAAGAAGTTTTCCTAGGAGAAGGCCATGATAGGGCTTGTGTCCTAGAGATAAGATGTCTTCGACCACTCCTTCCTTCCATGTGAAGATAGGGACTTGGTTTCATGAAGAGAGTTGCACTTTTGAGGGTGAATAAGGGATGAGGAGTTCTTGATATGATTTTGGTTAGAGGAAGAAGACGAACCGATGATGTTTGTTCCACTTTAAGATGCGCACAGAAATCTGTTTTCTGCGCGCAGCGATCTTCGAGACTGTTTTCAGACATGGTGCAGCCAGATATGGGTTTTCGGCTAAATATGAAAGTAGTATCCGTGGAAATACCTTTCCAACGAATGGTTACACATCTTCATGTGAGGTCGATATCCACAGGAAAGTCTGATCGAACCTGCTATGTGTAAACGTACATAAAAGTATTTTCTGAACGCAATAGACTTCGATGCAGATTTCAAGTGTGTTAGGGTCTGAAATATGTTGCTGGCCGAATACAAAATTTTTATCCCTTGGAAATACCTTTCCAATGGATGGTTACACGCCTTCATACGATTTCCATAGACTCAGAAATGGACGAACGAAGTGGTTGTACAACCAATTCCTTCTATTTGTTACTCTCGGGTTAGTATATTGTTGGGTTTGGTTCGAGTAATGAAATAGAAGATTAATTGTTGGGGTTTGAATGAATTTGGCCCTATGAGAATGTGAAAAACAAATGGTTGGGAAACATTATTGGGCGTGATTGTAACTTGTGTAATGGAACGGGTTTGGAAGAAGGAGTGACGCTTGTAAAAGAACTATGTTTATGTGGATGTAATTACCGTGGCAAAAGCATAATGGTTGTGGATACTTGATTCCTTGAAAGAAATCAGAAGAGGTTGATGCATGTCATGAGGCTTGACAAATAAGGAAGTCTAAGGTGGTCCACTGCTGTGAGGTACGCTTCCTTACGGGAAGCAGTGTGGATTGTATGTTGTATGAGGTGGTTTGCCACCCATGTTGATGACGAACCCTTAAGTGACTTGGCGCACGAGATTGTGAAAGGGTGTATGTGTGGGTGTTTGACCGCACTGGATTGGTAATGATGAAAAAGAGACATAAATGGATGGTTGGCCTTGGTCCTTTGGTGATTTGTTCACAGAGGCACCTTCCGTGCCACGATGATGTGAAATTGCATGCGGTGTGAGTAGACACGCAGTGTCGTAATCCTGTGTTAAGGATAGTGTGGCAGTTCTACAGGCTCGCCAGTCATCACACCGACGGGAGTCAACAAATAGACTTGTGCGGTTGGGCCTTGGTCTTCGGTGCTTACTTCCCGAGGCACCCTCCGTGCTAGTGGACGGTTGGCATTGGTCCTTTGGTGATTTGTTCACAGAGGCACTTTCCGTGCCATGATGATAGGCCAGTTGGGATGGGCTCTCTGTGCACATCTACTCGAGACCCCTTCTAAGCCGTAGTATGCATGTGAGCTCCACTGTTGTGTTCTTAGCGTTGAGGTGTATTGAGGCCTAGGCTTGGTAGTGTGGATGCCCGCCTAGTAGTGGAGAAGCCCGCTTCACTTTCACCGCCTATCCACGACTGTTGATGACTGAGAGGTTAGCTACCTGCTCGAAAACTGGGAACTACAAGTCTATGTCAACATATCAGTTGCATGTGCGTGATCATGGGTGAGTCATTGCATTTCATTTATGTCATTACATTACATTGTATAAACAAGATCCTTATTGTATAAGTTTGTATCGGCACTCTTATACAATGAGTTACTTTACTGTTGAGTTACTTTCTGTTGTAGTTCTATATTTTATACTATTATAGATGGTAGTACTGCTAGAGTAGTTTGTTTACTCACCTGGTGTTTTACTGACATGCTCTGATATTGTTATCTCTTATACCATATGTCCGTACTACTGCTCTTTTATATTTATATATTGTACTTTGTCCTTTTCTCTGCCCGGTGCCGAGGAGTCGCTGGGGGAGCGGATGTGATAGCCACTTATTCTTAATGACTAACGGTTTCTATGTCTTCCTTTTTATGTCGGAACCCCGCAGATAGAGCAGCAGGTTACCTAGTAGGACAGCCAGGCCAGTACGACAGTGCCTGAGGTGATGGTACCATCGATGCCGTCAGTTACTGATGTGAGTGTTTTGTAGAGAGACTCTTTTGTAGCCCCTTGGGGCATGCACTCTGATATTTAGAAGATTTGGTTGCTTCTTATTTCTTTTGTACTTGTGGACTTATATACTAGTGTGTATTTTGACTTCTATTTATATATTCCTTATGTTGGGTTGGCATGGATGATATAATTAGCTGGCAGGATAGGCATCTTATAGTACAAATTAGCCCGTGCGCTAATGTTACTGCAAGGTGGCTATTCTGGGCATGAGAATTCCCTCGTGTTGTGTTTTGTGTTCCGGGAGGGGGGTCTTATAAGGTGGGATGTTAATCACATGTGCATACAGAAGAACCCGCTTAACCTAGCACTCTTTCCCCACAACGCCACATATGGACCTACTGGAACCCTCCTCAGTTAAGAACAAGAAGTTGTTTATAGGTTAACATTTTTAAATCACACACACCTACGGCCCCTCTATTATGAGACATACAAAATGGGTGAATGATTGCATACATACTAAGACAACGTGATAGAATTATGATAAAGAGGTAAATTATGTCCACTTAGTTATGATATGACTTTTATTCCAGTTTATTCAGTTAGATTGATTTATTTTTAATCCTAATATTAGAAAGTCATATAGCAAAAATATATCTATAGTTTCCATGACATGTTGGCAAAAAAACAAAAACTGAAAAAAAAACAAAATAGTAAAAATAGAAAGAACATTGAGCATATCGTAAAGTAGATTATCGAGTAATTTTGGTTTGATTAGTTTCTACTTCACGCACTTGGCGTATACTAATGTATAAGAGATTTAGGTAACCAAAAGGAGTCAGGGGTGACTGTTGGTTTGGTTACCCAAACATAGGATGGTACTCCTTGCGGAGATGACGTTGAATGGGCCATCTTGTGTGGAATGGGTGCACTAATTTGAATAATGGGCCTCCATTCATAGTTTGATTTAATGTTATTTTTATGTTGCAAATTTCCTTTTAGATTTCTACGAGTCCTTCTGTGATGAGAGTTAGTTGAACAATCTTGTGTAATGCCCCGAAACTCGAAAGAGGGACGGACAACGTTTAGAGCCATGTTGGGGTCACACGGCCTGGGACACAGGCGTGTACAAGACCGTGTTGTTCTCGGGATATGAGATTGGATCTCCTGTCTTTCCTTTCATCCGCTGAACCAGCTACCATTTGGTTGAGGGAATCCCAAATGGCCTTCGCTGAGGTGCACTCAGCCACCTTTTGAAATATGTCATCTGACATAGTTTGAGCCAAGATGTTCATTGCCTTAGCATCTGCCATTTTGGCTTTCTTGTAAGCTTCATTGTTCTCTGGAGGACGTACTGCAGTCATTTTTGTTGAGGTGCTTGTAGAAGCTATAGGTGCTGGACGTACACCTGTCAAGATAACAGAAAAAAATATCCTCATCAATAGAATTCATGTATAACCTGATTCTTGCCTTCCAGATGGCAAACTTGTTAAGATTGCACACTGAAGGTCTAATGCTTGCATAATATTTATTTTGGGCCATGTCTGCGAAGAAATAAATCTAATAACAATAACAAAACAATCAGATCTAACAAGAGGGATCTTTTTGGTTCAGGTGTTAGCCTGTACAACCACTTGATCTCTAAAGGTGTGGTATTTTAACCAACCTCCCTCTGATACCAATTGAACGTGCAGGTTAGATCTGAAATACTCTAGAGGGGGTGAATAGAGTATTGTGCTCACTACAAAATGTTTTACAACTTTTGTTGTAATCCTAAGTGAACAAGTCAGTAAGTAAAATAAAATAAGCACAACAACCTATTAATCACAGAACAACACAGCCAAAACAAAAATAAAGGGCAACCAGACGACACAAGAAATTTTATAGTGGTTCCCCAACCTGGGTACATCCACTCTTCTACCACCCTGTTAGGAATCCACTCAGGTTTTTGATCAGGTGCCTGACACCAATGAGCTTTTGTTTAGGTGCTCAAAAACCAAAACCTCAAGTCTTTTGGTAGGAGACTTGCAACCAAGAATAATTTTGAAGGGAATTAAACCCTGTACAGGAGTTGGAAGAGAGGTCATGGTGTCTTCTCTTTCTAAATAACAACTTAGAAGACTGTGGATTTATGTTAGCAGATTTGCTCCCCCTGAGATCTGGAAAACTGGAGCACTACTTCAGGGTGACAGGTCTTGAAAACTGGAATGCCTGGACCAGAGATTGTTCAGGAACTTCTTTGACAGATAGAGGTTTATTGTTCTTTAAAGTTATCCCGTAGAGTTGAAGGAAGAAGACTCTTGATAGTAATTGGTTGTTCTTCTTCTTCTTGATGAAGTTGTTCTCTGGCCTGGGCTAATTGCAGCAAAGAACTTTTGATTGTAGAAAGATTGTTCTTCTGTGCAATTCTTGTTTATGTCTGTCTGATTGTCTATGTAACTGTATGACTGTGTATCTGTCTAGTAGTCCTTGATCCTTTACTCTCCTTGACTACTGACTGACTGAGGAACATTCGAAATTTGAAAGGTCTGAGCAGTAATTGCAGTCGGCCTTGGAAAGAAGCGGCAATCAATGATTTCCCTAACTGTCACATGGAAAAACGGCATGAAATAATCCAGGATTAATTGCACGTTCTAACGGTAATATTCCGAGAAGATCTGACATTAATTGTTCCGGAATCATCGCCAATAAACGGGACGGGAAACTTGAAGAAGACCTAATCTGGAATCGTCGAACGAAGAATAGGAATCGTCGAGCTGAGTTCACCGTTTGTCGAGCTGAGTTGAGGAGTTCGTCGACCAGATAATAGAAATAGTCTACAAGTCAATACAGCTATAACCTTCGTCGAACTGACAGTCTTTATTTATCGAGCTGAGAACCAAAATCGTCGAGCAGATAACTATCACTGTCAGACAGTATTCATCGAACTGAGATCCAAATTCATCGAGCGAAGAAAGATTGTGGACTTGGAGTCTGAGAAGTTGTCTGACTGAGAAGAATATAAATCGTAGACCAGAAATCATCGAGCGGAGTACTGCATTCGTCGACCTGAGAAGCTGACTTCGTCGACCTTAGAAGTTGAGAACTTGAGGTCCAAGTTCGTCGAGCTCAGAATCTAATTCGTCGACCAAAGTCTGAAGATAGACTTAGAAAAATTCTGAAGTTGTCCTGACTTTAGCATGTTGAAGAACCTCAGTCTTTGTCGAACAGAGAACTAAGATCGTCGAGCTCAGCACCAAGAAATGTCTCACGATCGTCGACTGTAGAACACCTATCGTCGACCTGAGTTCGACAAACGTCGAACTCATTTTACTTAGTCTTGAAATCCTCTAAGTCTGGAGACTCTGATGGTCTTGTTGATAGCTGGTCCATCTGATGTTGACTCTAAGGACTTGGCCTAGACTCTAGAACACAAAATTGACCCTGGCTATACATGATGGGTCACATCCTAAGCTAGTGAACCTAGCCCAAATCAAATAGGGATCCAACAATCTCCCCCTATTTGGGTGAGGTCACTAACAGAGTCAAAACAGAAATAAACAGAAAAGCAAATCAAGAAAATAAATATATCTGGCAGAGATTTACCAACACATGCAGCAAATATATATATATACATAGGCTTTGTTTAAACAAATAACATAGTTTGAAAACTAATGCAGAAAAAGACTGAAACAAAATAAGGATTACTTCTTTCGCTTTTTCTGCTTGGACCTGTCTTCTGCTGTCTGCTCTCCTGGATTTTTGAAGATGATTCCTCTCTTTGGATCTGAAGCCTAACCCTTTGTCATAGTCATGTCAGCTACCCCAATAACATTCAGTGATGTAGCTCTGGGGACAACTGCTTCTGGATGGAGCTTCATATAATCATCAACATTAAACAGTTTATTGCCTTTGTCTAACCTTTTCAACTCTTCTTTTCTGTACTTTGACATTGTTGTTAAACCTGATGTGTCTTTTCCTTCAGCCTTTGCTTCATTGATCAAAGATAGTCCAATTAATTCCTGGTATCTAGCCATTCTTGCAGTATTTGCAGTTTCAGGATCTTCAAATGGAATTGGGGGAGAGTATGGCCTTTTTGGACTGTCAGCTTTTTGATCTTCAGGTACTTGTCGCTTTTGCTGCTGATGCTATTGTTGTTGATTACTTGAGGATGGTTGCCTCTGCTGGCTGCTTCCAGAAGATCTCCCTGACTATATCTGATATATTTCAAGGGGGCAGATCTTTGAGAGCTAGAGCCAGAGGCACCAGCTGCTGGAGGAGGAGGAGGACGTGGATCCTTTCTAAATCTGTGAACTGGAGGAGGAGAGTATCTCCTACTTCTTTTCCTATCCTTCTACTGGTTCTTTGATAGCCACATCCATGCAGGCATTCCCTTATATAGAGTAACATTATGCAGAATGTAATAAGGAGTGTCAGCATTTGGATTAGGCTTAGGAGCTAGAGGTGGAGGAGCCTTCCTTTTCTTTGTCAGCATTTTCTTTTTCTTCTTAGAAGCATCTTCATCAGAATCATCATCATCATCAGCTTCATCATCTTCAGAATCAGAACCCCGAGGGCTATTATAAAGAGCATCCAAAGATTTTAAAGCTTTATCAGAAATAACAGCTTTTTCTGGAGGAGGGGCAGAAGGTTCAGGAACTGGAGTTTCAGCAACAGGAGAGGAGGAGACTGTACAGGAATCAGGAATAATGGGGACAGAGCATTCAGCTGCTGCCTTATTCTCCTCTTCATTATCAGCCAGGATTAGCTCGTCCAAATCAGGCAAAGGAGAGTCATCCATAACAAAACTTGGGGCTGAGGTATCTTCTGGAATAACTTCTGAACTGGCTGCAGATAATGAAGCTAAAGCTAAGATAGCAAAAATGTCACAGAGTTGTTTAGCAACTGCTGGACTAACTAGAGAGGTATAGGGTATAATAGCCAAATGTGGCTTAGTAATATCGGCCGGAAGAAACTGCATATGTACAATATCAAAAACTTGCAGTAATTCTGGTAGATTAACTGTGGCATTCATAATGAAATCACCAACAGTTTTTATTTGCTCAACTGACTCATCTAAGTCAATGTCATTGTCCATAAAATGAATCAATTCAATCATCTCAGAATCAAATTTTGGCAAAATATCTGTATCTGTATCTGAAACTGCTGCTGTGTCTGCTGCTTCTGCTTCTGCATCTGCTGCTTCATCATAGAGCATCGCCCCCTGCCTGGGTTCAGAAAAACCTGGAGCCAGGCCCCTGAGTGAAGAGGGGGCAGCAGAAATGGATGAAATTTGAACAGATAACGAATGAATAGAATTCACAAGAGGTGTAATGGCCTCTATGATAAGAGATTTGATGAGAGGGGTAAAAATGGTGAGGATGGATGATATGGTAGTTGAATCAAAGGATGAAGGGGAAGAGGATGGAATGGAGAGTGGAATAGCAGATATGTGATGAGTGGATGGTGATGAAGATGGAATGGGGGCATCTGGCATGACAGAGTCTGTGGGTAGAGTGTAAGATGGAATGGAGGACAAATTACGGGGAAGAGGAGACTGAGGAGGTATAGGAATATGGGTGTCATGAGGTGAAGCTGGGGGTGTTGGAATGTTGGTGATGTCCAGACGTGGAGATGGAGGTGGAGTAGGCATAGAAGTATGTTGTGGTGATGAAGAAACATGAGTGGGGGAAGTTGAAGGAATTTGAAGAGAGGTTGAGGATGGAATATGGGTTGCTGGAAGAGGTTATGGAGATTTGAGGATGTAACGCCCTGACTTTCCGGCAATTATATAATTCTCTTGTTGACGTCATAATGACGTAAGGGGCGTTGCGTAGCGTGGAGTTGATGGCGCGTCGTCGTTAGTGCGTTTCCGCGTCTATTCGATCTAGTCGGCCAAATTCGTGAATCCTTGCCAAAAATGGAAAATTTTACATTGGAAAATTAAATTGATTAATTTCTGACATGCTCATCTAGTTTCGTCGCGATCCGAGCGATTTTCGAGCCTCGGCGAATTTCCGAATTTTTGGAAAATTTATGTTCGTCATAGACTTTGAGGATTTATATTTCAAGAACGGCTCGTCGGATTCTGCTTTTGATTTCGTCATTAGATTTGTATCATTGGTGTTCGCATTCGGTGCAAGTTTAGTTTAATTCGGCGCTCGTTTGGGCTTCTGTGCTAAGTCTTCTCGAGAAGCTATGGTTCTACTCGATTAGCCCGTTTTAGATTTTACTCGGGCGCAGTTGTGAGGGTCAAAACGGTGTCGTATCAAAAAATGGTCAACATGAAGTTTGTTTGTCTCGACGGGATCTACAACGTTCATGTTGAACATGTTTCTATTTGAGGTCGTTTTAAACCCCTAATTCCATTTTGTCCGCTATAACTCGAGTGGCGAGCTGCTACTCGAGTATATGCTGCTTCTACTCGAGTAAGTCATGTTTTTACTCGAGTAATGAGCCTCTACTCGAGTATATTGTGTTACTACTCGAGTAGGTATGTTATTACTCGAGTAGGTATGTTACTACTCGAGTAGGTATGCTGTTACTCGAGTAGGTATGATGCTACTCGAGTAGGTATGCTGCCACTCGAGTAGGCTGTTTCAGTCTGCGTTCAGAGGCCGTTTTGAGGGTCAAAACGGTGTCGTATCAAACTATGGTCAACATGACATTTGTTCGTCTCGACGAGATCTACAACTTTCATGTTGACCACTGTTCGATATGAGGTCGTTTTAAATCCCTAATTCCTTTTTTTCCGACATAACTCGAGTGGTGAGATGCTACTCGAGTATATACTTCTTCTACTCGAGTAAGTCATGTTTTTACTCGAGTAATGAGCCTCTACTCGATTATATTGTGTTACTACTCGAGTAGGTATGTTATTACTCGAGTAGGTATGTTACTACTCGAGTAGGTATGTTGTTACTCGAGTAGGTATGATGATACTCGAGTAGGTATGCTGCCACTCGAGTAGCATGTTTCAGTCTGCGTTCAGAGGCCGTTTTGAGGATCAAAACGGCATCGCATAAAATAATGGTCAACATGAAATTTGTTCGTCCCGACGAGTTCTACAACGTTCATGTTGAGCACGTTTCGATTTGAAGTCATCCTAGACTTTTATTTCGGGTTCCCGCAAAACCGCTCGAAATAAACCGTTTTTGACAAAACTTTTTTATAAACATATATATATATATATATATATATATATATATATATATATATATATATATATATATATATATATATATATAAATATATATATATATATATATATATATATATATATATATAATCTTATCTTATGAGAGTTAAAATCAACAAATACATCTTCTTCTTCTCTTGACCATGAACCAGTCGCTCGTGACGACAGAGCTCTAAGTCGGAAATCTTCGGTGGCCGCCGGCGGAGCTCCAGTACTCGAAATTTCCAACCGATTGTAGATCTGGAAAGCTCTCGTCGAGAGCTACGCTATCGTGGTAATTTCTTTTCCCATCGCTTGAGTTTTCTCGTTGGGGTTTTTCGGCCCTAACCTCTATTTCGGCCATTTTCGTTCAGATTTCGACTCCTAACGTCTTCTTTTTGCCCCGATCTGCGACGTGGGGTGATTCAGAGGATTTTTCGGTAAAAACGAGGCAAGTGGTATTCTTGCTCTCCCTCTTGCTCCTATATTCTAAATTTTTGCTGCAATTATTTGAGGTTATCATGTTTCAATTAATTAGAAACTTGTCCTGAAATTATAATTCTCTTCCTCTTTCCCTTGGATTTCGACTTGTTGTCCCTAAAACCATAACCCCAAAATTTTAGTCTGTATAATTGGTAAATGAATCGTTGTCATGCCGTTGTAACCTTCGAGTCATCTTTATCATTGTGACGCCTTGTACGTTCCTTTATTTTTGATTAAACTTCACCCATGCTCGACCTTGACTGCTCTTTTGCAGTACATTTT